>PVKS010006129.1:0-80430 GCA_004027875.1 Aplodontia rufa
AAAAAAAAGAAAAAGAAAAGAAAAGAAAAGTCTCCAATAAAAGAATGCAGCCACTGATAACTAATACCTGGCAGGCAAGAAAGAAAATAGTAACTAACTTCCAGTCTCTGTTCTAGTACATAAATAAATAGGGAATTACTTCTCTATTCCAACAACAATTAACAAACTGAATAAACTGAAAATCACCACCTCCTTATAGACTCTTAAGAGAAATGTGAGATTACAGAGTAGATCACAACCTACCTAGGGTAAACCCTATAAGTAGAAACAGCCATGGGAACCAGTTCTAGGGTAGGAAATCTTGAATTACAATTGACAAGTTGTTGGAGGCTCACTCACTGTGAGTAAGTGTGGTAATTAAAAGTACAGGAGGATCTAGTTATACGGGACAGGGGACACTTTTGTGAAAGTTTTCCTCCAGGGAATCTATCAGGTTCTCACAATGAGTATCAGAGAAAAAGCTGTCATGCTTCCAGCAGGGGGAAGAAAAAGAAACCATCTTGAAATAGAAGACATAACTCTGTATACAGAAAACCTGAAAGAATAATAGTAAAAATCTTCTAGGACTAAAAAGAAATTATAGCAATATTACAGGTCAATAAGTTAACACATGAAAATCAATCACTTTCTATTTTCTGATAATATACAAAGACAGTCTAAAACTGAAAACATAATATCATGTACATTAGTACAAAAAAGATGAAATATTTAGGCATTAATTTAACAAAATATGATTAAGTCACGTATAAGGAAAGCTATAGAACTCTGATAAAAGATATCCAAGGAGAACTAAATAAATGGAGAGATATTCCAGGTTCTTGAATGAAAATAATTGTGTTAGGTGTTTGTTGCTGTAACCAAAGTGCCTCACAAGAACAACTTAGAACAGAAAAATTTTATTTAGGTTCTCAGTTTCAGAGGGTCAGTCCATGATCAGTGGGTTGCATTGCTCTGGACCTGAGATGAAGCAGAGCATCCTAGCTGAAAGGCACAGTGGAGAAGTATTGCTCTGCTCATGGCTGCCAGAAAGCAGAGAGGTGGGGGAAGGAGTCTCAAGGAAGATGCACCCTTCCAGGACACATCCCCAATGACACACCTCTTGCAGCCATTGCCTACAGTTAACACTCAGTCAGACTAGTCTAACTAAGACTGATTAGGCTGCAGCTCTCATAATCTAATCATGTCACCTCTGAATGTTCCTGCATTAATACAGGAGCTTTGGGGGACACATCATATCCAAACCACAATAGTTGATATTGTCAAATTATTCTCAATTTGTTCTATAAATTCAATGTAATTGTGCTCAATATCCAATCAAGTTGTTTCATAGATATCAATAAATTAATTCTAAAAGAGGCAAAAGAGCCACAATAGCCAATATAATTTTAAAGAAAAATAGAGGGTCAGAAGGCTGATGTTACCTTATCTTAATACTTACTGTAAAGCAACAATAATCAAGAAACTTGGTGAAACAATAGACAGCCACATCAATGGACCAAAATAGTCCAAAAATTAGACCCCAAAAAATATAGTCAGCTTATATTTGACAAAGGAGTAAAGAATACAATACAATAAAGAAGAAAAATAGTCATTAAATGATGATAGAACAACTGGACAACCACTTAAAAATGAATCTGGACACATACCTAAAATTCTTCATAAAAATTGACGTGTAGCCTGGAGTGTAGCACATCATTGTAATTCCATCTACTAGGGATGCCAACCTGGGCAAATTTTAAAAATTAAAAAGTTCTGGGCTGTAAGTCAGTGGTGTAGAGCACTTTACTAACATGTGCAAGCTCCAATTCAATCCCCAGAATAATTTAAAAAAACCTATCTATCCCTATCATTTATCTATGTATTTATCTCTATATCCATCTATCTATCTGTCATCTATATCTATCTCTATCAATATATCTATATATATTTAATTGGATCACAGATCTGAATGTGAAGTGTAAACTATAAAATTTCCTAAAATATAACATAAGAGTGAATCTAAATGATTCCAGATTTGGTGATAATATTTTAATTTTTAGATACTCTTGAGATACAACCCATGAAAGACAGAATTGATAAGTTGGTTTCGTTAAAACTAAAAACTTCTGCTCTGTGAAAGATAGTGTCAAGAAAATGAACAGACAAGTCAAAGAAGAGAGAAAAAAATATGTACAAAAGATATATGTCAAAGGATTACCATCTAAAATATATAAAGAACTCTGCAAAACTAGAAAACATAAATTTAAAATCCACAAAAAATATACACCAATGTTTATAGCAACTTTATTCATATTGTCAATACTTGGAAGCAAGTGGGGAGTCCTTTAGTAGGGGAATGGGTGGTTGAACCATAGTACAACCAGGAAATGAATATTATTTAGTGATAAAAGTAATTAAGTCATTAAAAACATGGAGGAAGCTTAAATACTTCCAAGTAAAAGAAACCAGTTTTAAAAGTTTCTATCATGCATGGTAGAGAGAGAGAAAGTAGAAAAGATAGTGATTTCTAGAGATTGATGAGAGAAAGGAATAAATAGGAAGAATATGGTGATTATTTTTTAAGTAGAGAAGCTATATTATATATAATGGTAGAGTTTTACTTAGTTTTTCCTTGTTGTGACCAAAATATCTGACAAGAACAATTTAGAGGATGAGAGTTTACTTGGAATCATGGTATGACACGTTCAGTCCATTGCCAGCTGACTCCATTTAGCTCGGGGCCCAGGAGGAGGGAGAACATCCTGGCAGAAGGTCATAGTGGAGAAAAGCAGGTCAGGGCATGATAGCCAGGAAGCAGAGAAAGGTTTGCTCACTAAGGACAAAAATATAAATCCCAAAGGCACATCTTCAGGGACTCACTTCCTCAAACGACATGCTACCTGCCTATAGTTACCACCCTGTTAATACATACCAGCAAGTTAATCCACTGATAGCTCACACCTCTCAAAATCTAATAATTTACCTCTGAAAATTCTTACCTTGTTTTCCACATCAGCTTTTGGGGGACACCTCGTATCTAAACCGTAACAGGTGGCTATATATTTGTCCAAACTTATAATACAATACTGAAAACATACCCTAATTTAAACTATGGATTTTGGATGATAATGTACCAATGTAATCAGGAATAATAAATAATACCACTCTGATAGGAGATGTTGATAATGCATGTGGGAAATCTCTTGTACCTTCCCTTCAATTTTGTTGTGAACCTAAAACTTCACTAAAAATAGTCTATTGAATAACAACAACAAATTAATATCCCATTTTCTCTTTTCCCCCTATGAGTCCATCTCCTGCTAGTTCCTTCCATTAGCAAAATGAAGCATCATCTGAAGTATATAGGATATGATGGCATAGTTCATAGAGGCCAGTTTCCCAGCTTGCAGAGTCATGCTAGACAGTGGTCACCAGGGATCCAGTACAGGCAGTACATAGGTGACTTGTCATTAGAATTTTGAAAGTAACAGATAATCCAGGAATGAATGAACACAGAAAAAGAAAGCCTAAGACCACAGTTTTGTCCAGTACCAGAAGTTGAAAGTCTAGGAAAAGTTGGGAAGTCACAAAAAGATTTAGAAAGAATAGTTAGAAAAGCAGAGAACAGTAACATTTAGCCCAATGAAAAAGAGTGTTCCAAGAAGTAGAGATCAGTCAACTATGTTAAATGCTGTGATGAAGCAAAATGAAGAGAGCAAAAGATAAATGAAGTTTAACTTACTTGGTGGCTATGTGGGAACTCAGTGGGTAGAAACCATTTTCTATCATCTTGAAGAAAAATGAGCAGGTGAAGAAAAGAAAGAAACAAAGATCACTGATTTCTACATGCAGGGGAGTAGAGAGTATGAACGTATATGGATTTTTCTTTCTTTTTTAAGGACTGAAGAGATTAGCACATATTGTAAGTGTCATCAGGTTTGGTCTTGGCCTTTTTCTCTGTAGAGTGCGGGCAAGCCAGCTCTAGAGGAAAATGCTGTTATCTTTATTCCCTTGGGAACCTGTGGTCCCTTTTAAGGGCTGGCTTCCATCAACCTGGCTAGAGACAGCAGGCCTAAAGTATAGTCACCATTTAAAATCTTGACTGACATATGATTCTCTTTTGTGTTCTGTGAATGGACATCGTGTATGGCTTTTGGGAGAGGAGGGTCCAGCGAACTACTAGTTCAGTTCAGTTCCATTGAGATTATCACAGGTTTCACTGATGCCAATTTAATGAGAGGAAAAATACTTTCTAGCTCTCCCCTTGCTTCGCCTCACAAAGGCATTTGATTATACCACCTATCCTGGGATTTAAACATGAATCTCTAAAGTGCTAGACTCCCTCAGAAGACCAGATGTTGGAGGAGAAAACCACTGGGTTGTTCTACATTATTACATTCTTGTGTTACTGTGACATATGGTGTGAAGCAAATATTAGTGTGTAGAAATATAAAACATCAGGATGCATCTGAGTTATTCCTCCCCAGTTACTTTTGATCTGTGAATGCCGGAAACACTCCATTTCATCACCATATTTATCATTCAGAGTAAATCATGCATTTGGGGGGCATAAAATGAGACGCTTCAGAATGCATGCGATTACCAACTATTGCATATTTCTCCAAAGAAAAATTTGGATTATACTGTCAATGAAAGGGATTATTGTTTTAGAATGTGGCAAAGAGAAGTTGAAATGACAGATGCATTATAATGAATTAATATTAAACAAATGCAGTTTTTATTTTTCTTTTTAGGCCTAGAAATCAATTACAATAGGGTAGTTTTCTTTCTTTTGTTTATTTTTTAATTTACTATATGCTTTTGGTTTTCATTACATAGTCTTTCTTGAAATTTAAAATCCAGTAATCAAATTTTGATAGTTCAAGTATTTTCCATTGTATTTTCAGAGGCATGTTTGCATAGAAATTTAGTCAACTCTGACATGTTAAAAGTTTTACTTAAAATGATCATTATTATAAGAAGGTATCAAGAGAAACAAGGGTCAGTGTTAGAGAAGCTGCCAGTAACTGCTATGTAAGAGATAAAGGGAAATTTCAGGAGAAAATCTGGGAACAATTTAATTTCAAACCACTTAATAAACAGCATCAATTATCTTGAAGGTCCAAATTAAGTGTCAGCAAATCCCCAAGTTTGCAGCAATAGATATGTCTCAAGGAAGAAATCCAAACTGTGTATTTTTATTTTGCTCTCTTACTGTTCTCCTTATCATCTGACTTGCACCACAAAACAAGTACAGCAGAAATAGGACAGATTTTGAAAATCATACAAAACTATTACTCTGAGTTTTATATAAAATAAATGTTATCATTAACTACTTATATTCTGTCAATATAAGATATGGAAGAGGGAGTACTTCAAGTTTATTTTTAGAAACTACTTCAAAATTGTTTCTTTCACTTTTCCCAGGGAATTGCCTAATTATGCTCATGTACGCACTCTTTTGTGTAATCTCCTCTTTCTCTTCCAACACTTATATCCTCCAATAACAGCATTCCCCAACATATTCCATTACACCTTCTTTTGAAAATCCTGATCATATACATTCAAAATGGAAATCACCTCTTTATTTTCTAAGCAATCAATTCATTTTAAAATCAAACTAGAACTAACAACTTTTAAAAATATAATGATCCACATTTGCACTGAAGTATTGAGTAACACAAGGACAGAAATGAACTCAATCGCATTCTTAGGAAGGGCAAAGTCTTATTTGTGTGAGATTTATGTCATTTCTACTCATCTATCAGAGAGACTCATATACAGTCATCACTCTTGCTTTTCCTTCTACAATTCCCAATCCTTCATTCTCATTATAGTCTTCTATTCATATTTAAGTCTTTGTTCAAGGTTTACATCTTCTTCATTGAATTCACCTCTTATATTCCCTGGAGGACTTCTGCTATACTTTCCATCTATTCCCATAGCTTGTTTTTTTATTACCTCCATTAAAGCACATTTCACATTGTATTGTAGTTTTATTTCTATCCTCCCTAGACTACAATGTCCCTTAAGTCAAAGTTCTGTCATGTTCATGTTCTTGGCTTCAGTAGCTAACATAATACATAGCAAATAATGACAGCAATGTTAACGAGAACATACAGAAATAGGAAAAGAAGTAAAATAATTATAAAGGCACAAAATAAAAGATGATATTTATTGAAGAATTACCATGGGCCAAAGATTGTCTCAACCAATTTACACATTGAAATTGTTAGGAGTCGATAAGTTGGCAAGGAACAGAAAATCCCCAAATAGTAGTGGGCTAAAATGATAGACTTTGCTATTATTTGGATATAGTTTCAGTGTAACTCACAAGGGTTTGTGTGTTGGAAGCTTGTTGATTAATTTGGTTATTTGGGGAGGTGGTAGATATTTAAGAGATGGAGTCCAAAGGGAGGTCTTTAAGTCACTGGGGACATTACCTTTGAAAAGGTTCAAATTAGGGGCTGAAGTGGTAGTTCAGCAGTTATGTGCTTACCTGGCATGCATGAAGACATGGGTTCAAACCCCAGCACCATGTACACAACTCAGTGTGGGAGCAAAAAAAGCCACATGAAAAACTAAATAAAATTGATTCTTTCTTTCTTTCACACTATCCCTTTCTCTCTCTTTTTTTTCTTTTAAAGAAAAGGATTAAGTTACCCCTGAATGAATTACCATGCAAGGCTCATTATAAAAGAATGAACTTGGCTACTCCACAACCTTTTTGACTTCCTGACTTGTGATGGAGTCTACCCCTATTTCATGTGTTCCCACCATTGTGATACCATTTACCACAAAGCAATGCAAACAGGACGACCCTGACAAGAGGTACCCCTTTGCTGTTTGGACTTTCAGCCTCTAAAATTGTGAGTTAAATAAATTTATTTTCTGAAAAGTACCCTGCTTTGAGTATTTTGTTATGATAATGAGAAACTGATTGGTATAGAAAATTGTATTGAGTCTTTATTAGGGACTTTGAACTTGGACTTTGAAGCAAGACTGCAATGGTTCTGATGTTGAAATTTTTAGGCATGGCATTCATGTATATTTCATTGTGAGATGGACCAGAAACTTGAGAGGCTGCAGAGGAATGCTATGGTTTGCATGTGATTTGTCACCAAAATGCTTGCTTCTCACAGAGGAAGTCTTGAGATAGTGAGAACTTCAAAAGGCACAGCCTAGTGGTGAGACAGTTTAGGAGAGATAGTAAAATGGCTCGCTAGTCAGGACAATGGGCCCCCATTCAACCACACCTAGAAGCTAACCAACAGAGAGAGCTTAACGGGCATGCTCAGGGCCTTCAAACGCAAAAGACCATCAGGTCACCTGTGGGAACAACTCCTTTGTCCCAGAGGTTTGAAAACTGAGAAGTGGGGGTGGACACAGATGGGAACTAGGAAAGATTTGCTACCTAATTTACATAGATTTTAACCAATGATTTTTGGTACTTAGTTTTACATAGAGTTTAATTAATGATGTTGGTGCTTTTCTCAATGCCTACTTTACATGAATCTTAATCAAGGCTCATACCCAAACCAATAATAATCCCTGGTCCACTGCACATAAGATGATGTCCTGCTTCCACATACCCCTCTGCCTTGTGGAGACTCTGTTCTCCTTCCTTAAATAAATCCTACTCCTTTTACTCTTCCTTTCTGTGATTTCCATGGATTTTATTCTTCAAATTTTCAAAATAAGAACCTGGAAGATTGGCACCGAATTCCCAGGGTATATTTCCACACCAAGAGCTGCAGCATACTGCAATAGTGGGCGTTGGGGGACACAATGACCCATCTCTTGCTGGGTAGCTGCTAACGCTATTTGGGCTGCAGAGATCTGCAGCCAGCCCAAATTCCCAGTTTTAGCTGAGAATAACCACAACATTGAAAAGGGGCTACTTTGGCTGCAGAATTCTGCTGTCAGCCCAAGCTGGATTCACCAGTGGGACAGAGAATCCAGCCTCATCTCAAAACCCCGCATTGGTGGGAGCTAATTGGGGGCACTGCCCTTGGAAGGGATGGTAGTTCTAATGGAACCCTGAATTAGCTCACATGAGACAAAATAACAAGACTGGACACTCCCTAGGTGCTCTGGATCCCTATCTTCCAGTGTGATCTCTTTCTCCTACATATGCTCTCCTATGACTGTGATGCCATCCACCATGAGGCCTTTACCAGAGTCAAGCTGACAGGGACCATACCCTTGAACCTTCAGAACTGTGAACTAAATAAACTTCTTTATAATGTTATCCAGGCTTGGGTATTTCATTATAGTAAAAGAAAATAGACTAATGCAGGAGTATATTTTTCTATCAAATTCAAGGAATTAAGAGGTTCTATATATTGAATGGTATATAAGTATTTTACCAAGGATCTAGACTCTGAATGTTGCTATCTTCAACAATTGACTTTTCTTAAAGTCATTTCATGCTTCAAGATGGATGCTAGAGCTCCGAAGTCCTAGCTATCAATCCCCAATTCCAGTTAGCAGGGAAAGATATGTGGAGTGGGGGAACCACTTTTGAATACCCTTTCCCAGAAGTTACATATGGCTTTTATTGAGTGAAATTCAGTAACAAGACCATTTCTAACCTAAAGGAAGGACAGGAAACAGGCTTTATTCTGGAAAGCCATATGTCCACATAAAAATTGGGGATTATATTAGTATGAAAAGAATTGAGAATAATCATTAGGAGACAGAAATCTTTGATAACTGTGAATTATCACATTTACACTTCACAAGAATCCTCTCAGTACTAACTCTAGAACTCTATTCTTAATATTATTATTATCAATCATTCACTTCACAGATATGATTATAGATTGTGTTTATTAAGCTCAGTTCTGAGGTCTTGGGATGTAACAGGAAATAAGACATGCAACTTCCTGTCCTCTTGGCAGTTTTATTCAACTTTGGAATGAAGTTGCTAAACAAGCATATATGTAAAATGAGGCAAGATCTATGAAACAGAGTCAGTAAGCCTAATGGAATGATGCATAATGTTGATTTAAACAGGGTAATCCCAAAAGGCCTTTGAAGAGGTGATTTCTGAGCAATGACCTGGATGGAGCTACAGGAATGACTAAAGAGAAAGCTTCTAGATGAAAGGAATAGCAACATCTTCATGCAGATATTATCCTGAGAGTAAAAATGCTGGTGAACACTAAAAAATATCAGAGAAAAAGGTAGGGCCATATTGGGTAGGGTTGTAAATGATGATACATTTGTTATTTGCTTTGGGGTTTCTTGGGACCACTGGGGTGTTTTCAGCTAGTGAGTGAAATGTTTATTTAGATTTAGGTCATTAAATAGACCATTTCATTTGCTGCAGAAATAATAGACTGTGAGGGTCAGAGGCAATAGGATTGGAGGCAGAGTAACAAGGAGAATATACAGAAACCACTTAGAGACTTCAGGTGAAAGATACGGTGGTGGTGTAGACCAGGATGCCTACAATGACAAATGTGATATAAATCCGAATCAGGATATATATTGAAAGCGGACCAATGAATCAGAGGTGTGGTGAGAATCAAAGACACCAAGGATGATTCCCAGGTTTTTGCAAAAATTGATATTTGGTATCTACTTGGCTAGGCCAAGGTACCTAGTATTGTGAAAACCTCCAGTCTAAATGTTCTCATGAAAATGCCTTTTAGATATATTTAACATTAAAATCAGAATACTATTTTTTAAAGAGAAAAGAACAGTGAGAGAGTGACAGAGAGAAAAAGAGAGAATCAATTGCATTTTTAGTTTTTAATGCAGCTTTTGTTGCTCCAAGACCTCACTGTGTATGTGGTGATGGGGTTTTAACTTGCATACTCACACATGCCAGACAAGCACCACTGAGCCACCACTCCATCCCCTAAACCAGCATACTTTTAAAAATAAAAAAATTTACTCTCAATAATAGGAAAGGGCTTCATTCCTAAATTTGAAGGATTTAGGAAGCAAAATTGAGACCCAGCAAAGTAGAAGGAATTCCATTGTGCTCTGGACTGCCTTTAGAATGGAATATCAGTCCTCTTCTCTTGGTTTCCACCTGGCTGGAGTGGACACACATCCCACACCTACCCCCCACACTTATTGGTTCCATTTATCTGGAGAACCATGAATTATTCTTATTTGGGTGACAAGAGGAACAAATCATAAAGATGAATTTTCTGATTTATTTCTGGAATTGATTCTGTAGTCTGTGTTAGGCCGGCTGGGGGCAGGGCTTCGGACAAGCCACATGACCAAACATGGCTGACCTGCCATGGTGACAGGCTGGGGGTGTGGCTTCAGATACCTGGGAACGTCATGACGTTGGCTTAAGGCAGGGCAAAGGGCAGATTGCCTGCGAAAATAACAGCCAATCATGATGCTAACAGACAAGCTCCAATGGATTGATGGGCCACCAGCTGAGAGACCAGCCCCGTCATCAACTCCTCCCATTCAACCAATAAAACCGGCTGCTTGGTGGAGGTCTGCGCCATTTTTCCCTGCCTTTTCCTCCTACACTCCACTTCCCTTCACCCCGTCATTTCCCCTGCTCGCTATGGCGGCCGAGAGACACATTTTCCATTAAAGGGTTTTGCCCAGTCGTTCCTAAGTCTGGCTACTTCTTTGAGCACCCGTGCCTGGATTTATACTCGCGGTCTCTGACTTTACAGTCTGATTAGATTTAAAGGTACTGATGACTCCTTACTAGTGTAAGGAAAGCACAAATAGTCCAGGGTGCAAGGTGACAATAAAGATACCCCAACATGTAACCAGTGGATACTCCCAAATAAATACTTACAAAAGACAAGACGCTGGAAGACTATGTGTTTGATATTGTAGAAATTTTTTGTCAAACTAATAAGTAAAATGAAATTTGATGATGGTTCCTAATTGTTCTTGACAAAGCAGGGAAATAAAAAGATGATCTCAGGGTTTTAAATTCCCTGTCCATGAACTGCATAAATGACCTTAAAGTTTTCACGGCTTTGAAAGAAACTTTTGTCTCCAGAAGTCAAAGAGCTGAGACTGTTGAAAACCAAACTCAGAGTCTCATTATGAAAGTAGTTGTATTATAATGCAAATTGAATTCCCAACCTCATGGGGTGTGTGCTGTTAAAATCAGGGAATTAATTGAGAAGGAATGGAATCCTTAAAATTTGAGTGGGGACATATGGGAGGATCTTGATGAAGCTAAGGGCATTGAATCCCTAAATTCTGATGACTATTTTTTTTTTCCAGTAGAAGCAGCTCTTCTATCCCCATTTGAGAGAATTAATCCAGCTTTTCCTATAGCAATAGTATTGGCTTCCTATGAGGTCACTTATAAAACACTGCTGATTCTTTACAGTATCCACCCCACCACTTCTTCTTCTTTTTTTTTTTTTCCTAGACCTATGACTAGACTCAAGGTTCAGCAAGCTCCTAAACACAAGATACAAGTTGTTACCCAGAGGATGAGTTTTTCGTTTCAAAATAATTACATAATTTCTCTGATTTATATGGACAGAAATTTGGAGAACATGTGTGGATGTGAGTAATATTAAAAGTGTGCATTCTAATGGAAGGAACACAAGATTGAGTCAAGCAGAATCTATTGATATGGGCCCCAGTAAGCAAAGATTTTGGGTTTAACCTTGCAGCTTGAAGTGATGCGGGGTTTTTGAGATGAGGCCGGATTCTCTGCTCCCGCTGGTGAAAGGAGTCTGGGCCTCTACAGATTCCAGCAGCTAAAACAGCTCGCTTCTAGTGTTTGCAGCCTTTCTCAGTTAAAACTGGGAATTTGGGCTGGCTGCAGGGGTCGCAACTCTCCAGCTAAAAGCTGGGGTGTTGCAGCTCTTGGTGTGGTGGAAATTCATACCAGGAATTCGGCGCCCATCTTCTGGGTTCTTGTCTCATGAATTTGAAGAATAAAATCCACGGACAACCATGGAAGGAGGAGTAAAAGGAGTAGGATTTATTTAGGAAGAAGAGCAAACACTCTGCAAAGCGGAGGGGTACCTGGAAGCAGGACACCGTCTAATGGAGGTTAGGCCAGAGGTTATATAGATTTGGGTATAACCATAATTAACATTCATGCAAAGCAGGCATTGAGAAATGCATCAACTCCATTGGTTAAAATCTATATAAAACAGGCTTTGAAACTGGTCAGGAACACCTGTTGGTTAAAACAAAAGGTGGCAAATACTTCCTAGCACCCACCTGTGACCACCCCCATCTCTTAGTTGGGACAAGGGTGAGCCTCAGGGTCTTTTTGCATTTGAAGGCCCGGAGCGTGCATGTGACCACCCCCATCTTAGTTGGGACAAAGGTGAGCCTCATGGTCTTTTTGCATTTAGCATGCCCTGTCAATCACTCTCTGCCTCTACCAGCTAGCTCTTGGATAGGGGCCCTCTGTCCTGACTACCTAGCCATTTCACTGTCTTTCCTAATCTGTCTCAGAAGGATACTGTAGTCTGGACATGAATTAAAAGCACTCCCTTTTTTTATGCCAGAAATTTGGTACTCAGTGTGGCAACGTGAGAAGTGGGGGCCTAAAGCAAGGTAATTAGTTTGTTAGGGGCTCTTCCCTCAGAAAGAATTATTAGTCTCATGAGATGAGATAGTTCCTATAAGAGTGCATTATAATGAAAGAGTGATCCTGAGCCCTGAATCTGTCTGCCTTGTTTTGCCATGTGATGATTTCTGCATGTACTCTTACCTTTGTAATGCCATCTGCCATGAGGCTCCCACCAGAGGCTGAATTGTTGCAGGTCACCCAATTTTGGATGTTGATTATCCATAACTGTGAGATTAAAAAAAAAAAAACACCTCTTATTTTTTGAAGAACCCAGTCTTAGGCACTTTGTTGCAGCGACAGAAAAAAGACAAATACAGATTGTTTGGAAAAGCTCTAATTGTTCAATTGTTTGTTTCTTTAGTTGATTGAAACATGGACCAAAAGATGTCCTATAATAAATGAATTGAAATAACATCATTACCTTGGCATACTACAAGAAAGGTATTCAAATGCTTAGGGTGGAATTTTCAAGTAGATTTATCTTTTAAGATCTTCTCACCCACACTGGGAGGTTTTCAGGGAACACACCTTTCACTGTGTCTGAGAAATAAATTTGTGAGATCAAAAGAATCTTTGAAGAACTCTGTCATTTCTTTTCTTTGTAGACCAGAAATTGTAGCAATAACTGCTGTGATTGAATTGGAAAACCTAAATAAAATGGTAATAATTAGATTCCAATTAGATCCCAGTGTGGAAGGGATCAAGTGATGGCCTTTAGCTGTCAAATGCAAGGTGGGCATCATTACCTTGATGGACAGAAGAGTCAAAAGAGCAATCAGAATAACATGACTCATAAAGACCTATGGTATAGGCTAGTTAAACATTGTGTTCCTAGAAATGAAAGAGTTGGAAAGCCTACATTCCTACTTGATCTACTTAAGCGGAGAGTTCTAGATCAAGGCAACAAAAGTCTTACTGAATCATAGAAACAAAAAGTCACAGTCACTTTCCAGATGTTAGTTAGTTTATAAGCTTAGAACCTCTCAAATGAAGGAGAGTCTGTGTACCCTCTGAGAAAGAATATCACTATACTGAGAAGAAGATTAATGCTGTTAATCTTCCTTTTAGGTGTCCCCAAAGAAATGGAGCTTTTTACCAGGGTGACTGTGCATCAAGGAAAAGGGGAAAATCACTTTTGGGAAATTACTGTACACTGGTTCTGAATCGAGACTAATTCTTAAGAGGCCCCAAATATCACTGTGGCCCAGCAGGAGAAACAACAATGATTTCATTGAATTTCAAGTTCAGATTGCTACACAGACACTTTTCATTCTTCCTACCTCTGAATTAATGGGCAAAAATGGGAGTTATGCTGACAGGGATGAGTGATCTTCATTAGCAGAGGAAATTTGGACTGCTACTCCAGAATGGAGAATAGCACATGTAAAATCCAGAGGACTCCTCAGGCCATCTCTCAATACTATCATGTCCTGTGATTAAAGTTTCTATAGAAAACTCTTAACAGCCCTACTCAAGACTGCTAATTGTCCAAATTCTTCAGGAATAAGTATCAACTCCCAGGAAAAGAACAAAGACCAGTTGAGGTTCTTGCTGAAGACATAGGAAAAGATCTGAAATGTTATGAGTTATCAATAACCAGCTGTAAATATATAACCAGTTATAGAAATGAGTACTATAATTATTATATGAACATTTATTCCATATTTTGATGAATGTGTTCATGTGTTGATGTACATAGTGCATATACATGTAGCAAATATTATTTTCTTTCCTTTCATCACATAAAATACATTAAATTTTCATCACAATGTTTAACTACAGGATGTTAAGAAGAATGAACATCACTTAAGGACTTTACACCCTCTTTTATTAGACTGAATGTTGTATTCTCTTCAAACTCATACATTGAAATGTTAATTCCTATTGTGGTAGTATTAGGTGTTGGTATTAGGGTTCCTATGAAAGAGCTTCCAGAGAGCTTTACAGCTTTTTTCCATTAGTGAGGATACAAGGACAAGAAGTCAGCATGCAACCTGGAAGAGCACCTCTTAAGAACTTGACCATGCTGTTACCCTGATATCACACTTCTAACCTCCAGAACTCTGAGACATAGTCTCTGCTGTTTACAGGGCCATCCAATAGATGACCCTTTTTTATAGTAGCCTGTACTATGACAGTGTTCTGGTTTCACACAGGAGAGTTGTATCATATTAGTTCAAAGTACTTTATCTGGAGGTTAAGTGTGGTGTTGTGGATGGGTGCCAATTAAATAGGTTGTGGAGTATGGTGGTTAATTTTATGTGTCAACTTCAGCTAGATAATAACTCCAGCTTTTCAAACATCAGTCTAGATATTGCCAAGAGATTTTATTTTATTATTCTTTTTTTAATATGGAACACTTCACGAATTTGCGTGTCACCTTTGAGCAGATGCCATGCTAATATTTGCTGTATTGTTCCAATTTTAGTATATGTGCTTCTAAAGCAAGCACTTTGTTTTTTTTTTTTTTTAAGAAATGATTAACATTTAAGTTGGTAGAGTTTTAGTAAAGCAGATTAACATCTATAATGTGGGTGTATATCATCCAATCAGTTGAAAGACTTAAGAGGAAAAAGCTGGGGTCCCTTTTGGAAGAAAAAATTCTACCTCTAGATTGCCTTTAGACTCAAGCTGGAACATGAACCCTTCCCAGGGCCTCTAGTCTGTCTACCACCCCTGAAAATTTCAGATTGCTAATCTTGGGAGATGATTCCATAGAATAATCTCTCTTTCTGTATTACACACATAGTATTAGTGCCGCTTCTCTGAGTTTTGGTAATAGCAATTGGCAAATGGTTGTAGCATTGAATAAGACAGAATAGAGATAGAAGTGAATGGGAGGACAGAAAGGAACATGAATTTTATTTTAGACAAGCCAATTCTGAGAACTTTTTTAGACAACCAAGTGGGGATGTTGAATAAGCAAATGGTAAATGATTTTAATGCTCAGGGAAGAGGACAGAGCTAAAAACTGGGAATCATCAGCATATAGCAGTGTTAAAAATGGTACCAAAGAGCTCAACTACAGAGAGAATGTAGATAAAAAATAGAAGAGGAACCAGAACTGAAACCCAATGAAGTCCAGTATTAGAAGTTAGAAAGACGAAGAATTAAGAAGTGGAAAATGAACAGACTCTGAGAATAAAATCCAGGAGGGTATGGTGACCCAGGAGATAAAGAGCCATCTTAAGAATAGAGGATTTATCTACTGTGTCAGATACTGCTGAGAATTTGGCATGTTGGAGGTCCACGGTGACCCAGAGAAGTGAAATATCAGTAAATTATGGAGACAAAGCCTGAGTAGGATATGTTGAAGAGAAAATAACCATTCAAAAAGCAGAGTAAGCAAGTATAGAAAACTTTGGGGGGAGTTTTGTCATAAAGTTGAGCAAAGAAATGGCACAGTGCTATGGACTTTCATGGGATTTAAGAGCAGAGGCAGTTTGGTGGGAATGCAGAAAATAAAATATGTTCAGACTACCAATTGATGTGGAAACCCAAAGGAAGCCAATTAGAAAAGCTTTAGTTTCAAAATTACATTAAATTACTGTTTATTTATTTGTAGTCCTGGGTATAGAACCGAGGGTCTCGTGCATGCTAAGCAAATTCTCTACCACCAAGCCACACCCTTAGCCTAAGTTACTAATCTAAAATTACTTTTTTTTTTTTTTAAAGAGAAAAGGACAGTGAGAGAGAGAGTAAATTTTTATTGAGTTTTTCACATGGGTTTCCTTGCTCTGACAGTTGTGTACGTGGGTGCTGGGGTTTGAACCCGTGTACTTGTGTGTGCCAGGTAAGCACCATAACCGCCTAGCCACCGCTCCAGCCCACTATTCTAAAATTGTTGAAAAATGAATGCTTGAACACTCTCTGAGGTTTTTGTCCATTACCAGGCAATTTCTAGCACAGTGTAAGGTAACAGAGCCAAAATGCATTACTTTGCAGCTAAAAGCCATATACCCAGACTAAAACAAAGTATGGGAAGGATTTTTAAAAATGGGAGATATTATTACATTTTTGTATGGGGATGGTACTAACAGTAGAAAGAGAAAAAATGGGTAGGAAAGGATAATTGTAAATATGAAACTTATTAAAAAGGCAAGAGGGGATAGTGTTGAGTATATTCATAGGAAGTTGGTAAAAGTAGCAAAAGAAAAATAGGAACAAAGAGGTGACATACACACATAAAAATGCAGAGGATAACTAGAAATGGTTCTGGGAAAATCAGCAATTTTCTTCTGATTGCTTTGAACCTTCCCTCTAATGAAATGAGTTGAAGTTATTATCTGAACATATTGCACTAGGAAGAGGGTTAGAATTTTGAAGGGTAGTAAAAGGTGAGAAGTGTCATCTTAGGAGCCTAGAAATGGGAATTGTCTAAAGAAATGTAGAAGGATGGCTGAATTATGCTGCTGAAGGCTACTTGAGCACTTAGTACAGTTCCCTTTCACTACACTGATGTACTATGGAACAGCAACAGAGGGGTAAGGAGTTGGATTTAAACAAAGTTGGATTTCATCATATAATAATGACATGGGTGGTAGTGGGCAGAATTCTAGGTATCCCTCTAGGATTCTTATCTCTTGATTTTTTTGAGTCAAACACTAATCAAGGTCCTGCTTAAAGTAACACTGCAGATATAATTGAGTTTATTGAACAACTAAGGTTAAGATAGTGTGATTATCCTGAATTATCCAGGTGGGTTCAATGTAATCACATGAGCCAATAAAAGCAGAGATATAAGGCAAAAGGGGACATCAAAAAATTAAAAATGGAAGAAGGAATTTGATATACTTCGTTGGCTCTGTAATGTAGCTGTCCACATGAAAGGACTAAGGTGGATCATCTAGGGAATATAGGAGACCTACAGTCAATAGTTAGCAAGGACATGGAAACCTCAGTCCTATAATCAAAAGGAAGTGGTTTTACCAACTTCAGTTATTCTGGAAGTGGATTCTTCTCTAGAGTCTTCAGCTAAAAGCCTGCAAGCATCTAATCTATGGAACTATGAGATAATGAATAATTATTATTTTAAGCCAAAATTTGTGGTAGTTTGTTACAGCAGTCATATAAAAATAATGTATAGGTAACAAAGGTCAAGTTGTGAGAATATGCAAAGGAGTGATTTTTAGCAATGGGCTATGTGATCCTGTCTGTCTAGGTAAAGAAGTAAGTAGTCCCACTGGAGAAGTGATAAGCAAAAGTGGATCAGAACTATTGCTGGATTGAAAAATTATTGAAATCTAAGTTTCATAAGAAGTAAGCTAGAAAAACACAAGATCCAGAATAAAGTTATTAGAGTGGGTGGTTGAGATGGGATGAGAGACCAGATTGTGGAAGAAGGGACTGAAAGTTTTTGTCCCCTTCAAAATTCATGGTTGAATCCTAACCCCCAATATAATGGTACTGGGAAGTATATCTTCTGGGAGCTAATTAGACTAAGAATGAAATTAGTAAAAAAAAAAAAAAAAAAAAAAAAAAAAAAAAAAAAAAAAAAAAAAAAAAAAAAAAAAAAAAAAAGAATGAAATTAGTGCACTTACAAAAGAGACACTAGAGAACTTCCTCACTCCTTCCATCAAGAGAGGACACAGCTTTATACACATTTTATATTATTTTGTTAAAATCTTGTAAGGTTGCTCAAAATAAAAAAAATTAAAAAAAAAAGATCACAAGAAGCAAAAAAAAAAAAAAGAGAGAGAGAGAGAGAGGACACAGCAAGAAGATGGACATCCATCAACCAGGAAGTGATCCTCAACCATCACTAACTGGCTTTCCATCACTGACTGGCCTTGATCTTGGCCTTCCATCCCAAAGAATTGTGATGAGTAAATGTTTGTTGTTTAAGTCACCCAGCCTATGGTGTTTTTGTTTGTTTGTTTAATAGATGCCTGAAAAAATGATGACAGGGAGGAAAATATATTATTACAGGTAAAGATGGTGGATGGTCATCTATATGCATGATGAAGCCACATAACATGGTGATAGAATACTGGTAGGGAAAAATCTAGTGAATGAGCCAGGAGCAAAAGCCTTGAGCAAATGGTGAGAATCAGGGGCATTGACAGATGCCTGTATTTTGAAAGGATGATAGGCAGGATAATCTCATGGTATTTACTTCAAAGGTGTTATAAATGAAATCAAACATGTGGTTGGATGTGGGTGAGCAAGGCAGAAATTTTACTTCAGCCAACAGGTGAAAAGAAAAATGAACACAGAAACAGGAAAATCAGGGGCTGTAACTCCAACCTCAGGTGATGCTGCCCTTTGCTCTGATTGAAGGAGCTCATCTGCATAATCTATGTGATTAGCTAAGGTAAGTTAGAGGCGGGTACAAAGACCAAGTAGGTGGCAACTGGGAGAGAGAGGTGGTCTCTGGAATGAGGTAGACATGTGTCCATAGAGGTCACTAGAAAGAGATGGGTGGGTATCGGTAGGGGTCCTGGGAAAAAGGTGGGTGTACACTGGGGAGAGAGTTGCTATCTTGAAGGGGGAGGAGGACCTAAAAATGCAGGTAGTCTATCCTGCATCACAGTCTTCAAATTTGACAGAGAAGAAAAACCTAAATCTTACAATTGCCACAAATTCCAAAGAATGAAGAAGATGGGTTTGGTGATTTGTGGAACAATGAGAAGATGGAGTTAGATCAGGAGTGCAAGGGACCATAGGGGAGTAGAAGTCCCTGTGAAGAAGGATGTAATATGGGTCCTGAGTCTCCTGTGAAGACATAAGGTTTGAAGGCCTTTCAAGAGAAAAGACAGCCAGCATTCTAAATTTAACTCTCTCCTTATGATCCATTGTTTTAGGCAATGGGGCTGAGGTGTTAGTGTTATAGGGATAGGTATTGCTGGTTTCAGGTGCATGAGAAGCTCTTTGGACCTTCCTTGGTACTTCCCTTCTACTTTACTAAATGTTTTACATTTAATAAAACATAGGCACTGGGAAATTAAGTAAAAATTACAAAGTTTTTTTAACAGGTGAGTGTCAGAGTTAGGATGCAAATTTGAGCAACTGGACTCTGTAGAAGACAGTTCTTACAATTGTGCCAAAAGCATTCAGGAAAGCTTACTGATTAAATGTGTGGGTTGCAGAGAAGTTCTGCTATTTGGGATAATGCCTTTACTAGGATAGGGTACTATCAATTTCCTGAAAATCTAACTCTGGTGAAAGGCAGAGTTAGGTTTATGAGATAGTTCCAAGAATGTGACTACAACATCATAATGCCATATACTTCTGCCTTCTTCTCTGTCCTAGATTTGCCTTAGATCCCACTTACTTCGAGGAAGCCCAAACAGCCTAGAGAAAGATGGAGGCCCACAGGATGTCAACTCCAGCTGATTTATTTGTAGATAAAGTGACCAGCCTGATAGTCATGGCAGTGAGCTACCTTTAAAATGGATCCTCCCAGCCTGAATTTTGCTCATCAACTGGCACCATATGGAGCAGATGCAAGTCTTCTCTTTTAAGCCTCCCCCACAATGCATATTCATGAGCAAAATAAACCATTATTTTCAACCACAAAATATTTATATTTTGTTTATGATGCAGCAATAAACAACTTGTGCATTCTACTGAGGCAGAGGGGAAAAGTTAGGCAGTCAGAGTAGTTAGAATGATTGAGCCAATCAAGGGAAAACCTTTAAGAGCAATTTGACATCCCCCAATGCTAGTAAGGAGGGTCTGGCAAGGTGGGACCAGATCCAGACACTCCCTTCTGCAAGCCAGGCACCATTCTTTCTATTGATGCCTGAGGCACAAACCCAAGGCTGGATCCTACCAGAATTTCTTGCACCCAGGTCCTAGGTTTGGGGGAAGGGAGAGGATGACCAATTAAAGGGTGAACTTCCTATAAAAAGGGCCAATTTAACTGCCTCTTCAGCTCTGTCCCTTTTTTCTGCTCTGGGGGAAGTCTGTTCTTTTCCCTATCCTTTGCCTTCTATTATTTTCTTAAAATAAAACCTGTCTACTATGCTTGCCTCAATGTCCCTTGGTTTCATTCTTCAACTCAGGACAAGAACCTGACATCCACAAAACTAGCATCACTACTATCTGTAAAAGTAAGAAAAAGGAATAATGGTGGTAGGGGTGTAAATTCAGACGGAGATGTTTATAGGGATTTGTTGCTCTCGGGCCAATTTCATCTGCGTGCCATAATGAGGGCGAGCAGGGGAAATGACAAGCGAGCAAGGGAAGTGGCGTGCAGGAGAAAATGGCACACAGGGAAAATGGCACTGGACCTTCGCCAGGCAGCTGGTTTTGTTGGTTAACTGGGAGGAGTTGATGATGGGGTTGGTCTTTCAGAGATTGGGTGGTGGATCCATCAACCCATTGGAGCTTGCCTGCCAGCATCTTGATTGGCTGTTCTTTTCTCAGGCAAGCTGTCCTTTACCCTGCCCCTTACCAGCAGGCATGGGCTCCATGTCTTGACTGAAGCCACACCCCCAGCCATGACCTGTTCAGCCATGTGGCCTGGCTGAAAGCCTACCCCCAGCCAGCCACTGGATGTCCCTAAGCCTCTGTTCCCCAGTTGTAAAATGAACATCAGACTACACATCTCTGTGAGCTATCATATAGATTCATAAGTACATTAAAATATTCCAGCCTGGATAGACATGTTCATCATCAAAATTGACCTACTCCCTTACTGAGACGGTTTAGGAGAGACAATGAAATGGCTAGGTAGTCAGGACAGAGGGCCCCTATCAAGAGCTAGCTGGCAGAGAGTGATTGACAGGGTGTGCTCAGGGCATTCAAATGCAAAAAGACCTTGAGGCTCACCTTAGTCCCTGACTAAGATGGGGGTGGTCACAGGTGGATACTAAGGAAGTATTTGCCACCTTTTGTTTTAACCAATGGTGCTCTTGACCAGTTTCAAATGCCTGTTTTACATAGATTTTAACCAACGGAGTTGATGCATTTCTCAACGCCTGCTTTGCATGAATGTTAATTATGCTCATACCCCAAATCTATATAACCCCTGGCCTAACCTCCATTAGACAGTGTCCTGCTTCCAGGTACCCCTCCGCTTTGCGGAGTCTCTGCTCTTCTTCCTAAATAAATCCTACTCCTTTTACTCCTCCTTCCATGGTTGTCCGTGGATTTTATTCTTCAAATTCATGAGACAAGAACCCAGAAGATGGGCGCCGAATTCCCGGGATGAATTTCCACCACACCAAGAGCTGCAACACCCAGCTTTTAGCTGGGGAGCTGCTAACACTTTTGGCTGCAGACACCTGCAGCCAGCCCAGATTCCCAGTTTTAACTGGGAATGGCTGCAAACACTAAAAACTTGCTGTTTTGGCTGCTAGAGTCTGTAAAGGCCCAGACTCCATTCACCAGCGGGAGCAGAGAATCCGGCCTCATCTCAAAAACCCCACATCATTACCTACCCTATAGCCTCCCACCTTAGACCAAGTAACTCGACATGATTTTAAGAAAATTATTCTTTCTCTTGATGTATGCAAGTAGAGAAAAAATAGAAGTATCTTCTGTTGGTTGATTCTTATCTCAAAAAGAGCTCACTCACTTTGCTCAAGTTTCTGCTTACCTGTCATTTCCTTAGAGAGGCCTATGTTGGTTTCCCTGCATATACATAAAAACATATACATTCCCTTTTGTTACTCCCTACCTATTAAGTGCATTATTTTACTTCATAATATTGATCATCACTTGAGTATTATATAATTGTGTGTTTATTTTAACACCTTAGTGTATTAAAATGGAACCTCCACAGGTTCAAGATTTTTCTCTATTTTGCATTCCATTCGATCAGACAGCACCTGAAAACAAAGCCTGATATACACAGAAGTGCCACAAATATTTGTTGAATGGCTGAATGAATGACTTCTTTCCGGGACAGTCCCTCCAGTTGTTCTAATTCAGTTTTCAAATGGTATGCAGAAGAACATGTGGAATGGAACACTGACTTCAAGAGGAGAAAATCGGGCAGACTCTAAGAAAGAAAAAGGCAGTCAAATATGCCTATTACTTCCGAAGGGTAATGGCATATTTTGAAATTTGGAAGCTGCTTTGTTAAAATTCATTTTGCACTATATAAAATAAGGAATCAGGAGCCTGACAGAAATGAAACTCAAATAGGCATTCATTTCCTTTATCTTTTTACAAGACAGATCAATTAGCAATTTTATGGTTGGGAAAACTCATTTTTAAATGTTATGTGGGACTTAGGGTAATATCAAATCTGGCCTAATGTCACCTTTATTAAGGAATTGAAAGCACTCTTACATCTATTCTTCCCACTTAAAAAAAAAAAAAAGATTCTGAGAAGTGCAATTTTTTTTTGCCAGCTAAAGTTTATAAGGGAAGAGGAAAAGGAACAAGAAATGATCTTGTTGCATAATTACCTCCCTCAAAAGCAAGGTGGTAATCAGCATGGGACTGGAATGTTTTAAGCCACATTTACATTTGTAAACCAGGCCACAGGAAACCTTCCCAAACAGGTTTGCTGGAGTGTCCAGATGGTCTCAACAAGGGGCCAGGAAGCCTGACACCTGCTGCTTCCTTTCTGGCTACTCCCCCAGACTCCGGTGTTTGGCAACCACAGCACCTCTCTGGGGGGCAGCCAAGGGCATCAGCGTGCGGTGCTCCATGAGAAAAAAGGCTTCCAAGAGAGGGGCTGCTCCCCTGCTGGAGAATTGCCTCCCTTTCCAATACCCAGTTATAAAACAAAAATCCAAGGCTTTTATGGATGGTAAAGATCCCCAATACCTTTTAGATTAAATGTATAGGTGTTATTGAACCTGTCATAACTCAGGTGATTACATTCTGCCACCTGAAATTTCCTCTGCAGCTTCTATCAGATCTGCTATTTGCCTTTGCTTTAAAGTGCTGTGTAGAGTTGCTTTTTGGCTAATAAACTGCTGCTGTGCTCCTCTTTAGGCAGCTCAAGGGTGTGTATTCTTCACCAGTTGGATGTTGGAGTGAGGATATATGATGCTGCCAATCCTTCCTGTGGATTTGGTTCTAGCAGGATGTTTCCCTGGCGTAATTAAAAACAGGGAAACCTTTGGTCCTTCTGACTGCAAACAGACTCTTGGGAAAGTGATGCTGATTGATGCTTGTGGCTTTTCCAGCGAGAGTAAGGCAACAAGGGAGCTTCCCAAGTCAAAGCTGATGATGGAGTGTTCCTGGTGGAAGGACCCCAGAGGGTGATCACTGTGCAAGTAGACTTACTGACAAAACCTCCAGCAGCCAACTTTCAGAGTGCTTTAAAAGAGACTATCATTTTCTTTCTTCTCTTCCTTTAGCTTTTCCACCAACTTAGACTCTATCTCACATCCATGCTCTAGAAAAGCCTTAGCCATGAACGAATAACAAATTTTGATGAATGCTAAAAAGTCTCAATTCCCCTAACATCTTCTCATTCCTCTGTAGCATTTTGTTGGGTCAAAACTCTGCATATTTAAAAGGGATTGTTAAAATTGAAGTGTATTAATTCAGAAAACCAGTTACAATTGCTTTTATTACTCTAACAGTTTAAACATATTTCCCCAATGAATAAAACAAAAGAAATTCCCATGCAGCACAGAATCCCAGGGTCTGTCCATCAAACTGCCCACTTCTAGAACTGTTACCTGGAGCTCTGCCCTTCTACTTCAATAAGAGAGCTACAACAGAGGAAAGTGGGACTGGAGTGGTGGCTCTGAGGTTATAGTGCTTACCTGGCATGCATGAGTACATGGGTTCAAACTCCAGCACCACATCTCTCTCTCTCTCTCTCTCTCTCACTGTCACTCTCATTATCTCTAGCTGCCCCTCTCACTCTCTTAAAAAATTAGAGGAAAGGGGACATCATTATAGTAATGTTATTCAATGCATTTGAACTTAGAGGTAGATAATTCCCCAATGCTAGTTCCTTGACAATTAAAGAAAATGAATCATCTAAATAGCTGTAAGACTTTTACTATTTTTCTCTTTATAGATCCACAGTTAAAAATGAAACTTAATTTATTCATCCAGTATATGTTCCTGCACAGAAGTGTGAGCTGGCCCTTTTAAGATTTAAAATTAGAACTTTTAAACATTTTCCCCCAAAATAGATCTGTTTCATCAATATTAAAATCTCTAAAGCAATTTGTGTCACTTATAGTTCCAAAGATTGCATGCAACAAAACCCCTGCATATGGCTGAAGTAGAGCTTTTTTCCCATAACAGGAACCTCTGAAGGGGGCTGTCCAAACGCAATTGGTGCAGTTGCTCCAGGAAGTCAGTAAAACACTAACTAGGTTCCTTTGCCTGCTGGTCCACCATCCTTAGCTAGTACCTGTTAACTTCAAAGTTGTAAAATGGCTGCTCTAGTCCCAATGTCATCTTTGTTCCAGGGAAAGATGAGAAAAGAACAAACACCAAAAGGTTCATGCCAACTGAGTCTTTTGAAACTTCTTTTTGATAAGAAAACAGTAGCTTTCTTAATCTTTACCTGGAGACATCCTCTCAATGATAACTAGGCCTAAATAGTGCTCTCTTGAGTAAAATCAGAACTGTTAAGGAATTTAGTTTTATGAATAAGGAAAAAAATGGAGACTAGATGTAGTAGGTTAATAAGCAGGGGTTGCCACATGGTCACTGACGAACTCCACGAACTCCATGGGTTATCTTCATTTTCTTTCTTAACATTCAATAACAGATGCAAATTACCTTGAGTCTATGCCATTACTCACAGTCCTCAGAATATTTTTTATCATCAATAAGTTTACTATAAAAACCTTTACAGTCTCAGCCATATTCCTATCTTTCTCTTGGATTAATCATAGATTTACAGTATTGACACTTAACTTCAGAGCTGTGTTGGGAAAGAAAAGCTCTTCGTATACTCTCTTAGGTTTAGTACCTCAAGGCTTGTGATTTAAACTAACAAAAGACAGATTAAGAGAAGAAAAAGCATACAATTTTCAGTAATATGTGTATACATTGTTGTTCATAAAGAAGAAATCTAATTCAAAAAAGTAATAAGACTCAGAGGCTTATATAATAAAAGAAAGGAGAGTCTTCAAGAATCACAAAATGTGGGGAAGTGACTGGGAAGCGTAGAAAGTAATGAATAAAAGAGAAGGATTAATTTAGTGAGATCTATGTTTCTGCAAACTCATTTCAGCCTCAGCTGTCCGTCTGCAGTGGTAAGGGTCCCTCTTCTCTTCGTTAGATGGAGATACCTTTACATGAGGAGATTCATGCTCTGCTTTGAGGTGTTTAAAGGGAGGTCAGAAAACTCTTCCTGCACCTGTTGATTCCCAATTGCTTTCAGCTCAAAATATCTTTTGGCCAATCAGGTGGTGGCATATCTTGATCCTTTTCAACACTTATTTGCAGGATCACTCACTAATGCCATTTGTCAAAGTCAGGAAAGTTAATGTGTTTTTGCAGTGAAGCTTCATTTATGTCTATGAAAGTTCTACAATTTGAAACTCCTTGAGTAGAGGAATCTCTGTCTAGGTGTCAAATTAATTGTAATAAACTTCACAGCTGATTATAACCTACCAGTATATTATGACACCGTAATTGAGAACTGCTGCACTAGACAGTAAGATTAGCAACTATTCCTACCATGAGATTAACAGTTAACCTGGTTGATAGAATGAGAGACCAGAACACAGAAATGTTGATGGCTGGGTAAGAGAGGCAGAGGGAGGGAGAGAAGATAAAGGACAGCACTGGCAATTCTGCTACAGAAAGCAGTCACCATACTGAATGATATAATCAGCTTCAACTTCTTGAATCAGGAGATCATATTTGCCTCCAGTGCTAGAGACCAATACCATTTCCCTATTTGTTTTAAACAGAACCCTTTTAGAATAGGCATTTTAATATGTAATCAAGAAATATTAGCTAACTTATGAATTAGGTTCCAGGGCCTCTTCACTTATAAAATATATACTTGATTTTTGTCTTGATTGCAAAAGTCAGTGGGTAAAATTATTGACCAAGATTGGGTGACCATTATGAAATACAATATATAGTTATTGGATTGAATCAAGGAGAGGGATCAGATGCATTTGGGAAAGTTCAAATTCATTTTCATTTTGCGCTGGTCACTAATGGCTTTGAGGAAGAATTCTTCCAGGAAACACCATTCAGCATTATGTAAACAGAGTCTTCATCTTTAGCTCTCAAGGACCCCTGGGAGGTGTCCTCAGGCCCCATCCATGCACAGATCTGGGTGAGAAGATTTTTCTTAAAAGAATCTGCTTAAAAGTCAATTCTTATCTTCACTGCTTCTGAGGAATAGAAGTTTCCGAATAGTTCTTTGAAAGGCAATTTAACTATTTTAAGACCAAACACAAGATAACTGTTTCCAGTAACAGGGCAGGAAGAATTCAAGGAAGCATGGTGAAATTATTGGCCTGGAATCTGGCTGAAACGGAGGCTAATTCACCTAAAGGCCATAAGGTCTTTAATGGCCATTGCCTCTTCAATTAAAATGCCTTTGCTACAGTTTGGTCTCCCTTCAGTACTGCTGAATCTGAAGTTACAAAATTGTCCATTTTGCTTTTCATGCTTCACTAAAACTTCTTTTTAAAACCACTAAGTCTCCCTTCTAAATACTTATCCTCCAACGGACCAAAGACACCCCATCTCCATTTGGTTGTTTCTGTTTACGTTAATTTCTGCCCTTAGCTTAAAGCACACTTTAATTGAGTGAATCCCATTTTGTGTTAAAGATGGATAAAGAGCTCAGAGACTTCCTAAGAGTGGTTCAGCTTATTAAATGGCCTTTACAAGATACGATTGGCCTTAACTTTCAAACCCCAAATTCAGGGACTTGTGAATCTCTTTTGGGACCTCAGATAGGATCACAGGCAGACAGTACCAAGAAATTTTCAATTTTAACAATAATAATAAAAAGATGCTACCTCAATTGGTCCACAATTAACCTGGAAATGGAATGGAATGGGAAGCCAGATTGCTTTATAATTGACAGCTTTGTCTCCCAGCAGATGGCTGTAATCTCCAGAATGTGCCAAACACAGACTCTAGGATTTTTGAGTTTGTAGTGAAAACAGAAAGGACAAATATTTATCATAATTACAACATTTGTGCATTGGATACAGTTTTGCAGCCTTTTTATCCTCCATGATTAGAAACTACAGAGCGACTTTTTCTTTTTCTTGCCAGTTGGGGAAGTTTATTTATCAACACTTTGAGAAACATTTCAAGTTTTAATAAATATACAACTAAGTCATAAAGAAACAATTCCCTTTTTAAATTTATTTTCCAGTGAATCTATGTATCAGCCCATTCAGGGAATTTGAATCAACATGATATAACCCCTAATCAACAGCTGCAGCACCCAAATTCAATTGGTTTCATAGTCAACTCTGGGTTTGTCTAAGAAAATGATCCAGTTTCAATGTTTGTTTCTTTCCTCTAATCATTACTGGTTAGTTCTTGTCAAATAGGCCAGTCGAGTATGTCTTGAGTGATTTATATAATTAGGTTCTCTGTTTCTATGGAAATTCTTCATGAGGCATCCTGACCCACCTGATCATTCTCATCAGATCATCCTCTCCCATTGTTAGCAAATCATAAGTTCATGTCTGCATTATGATCATGCTGAAAAGTACTGAGATAGTTAGAGCTGCAAGTTAGAATTATATATAAATTATATATATAATTAGAATTATATATAAATTGCTGAGACTGAACTCAAGATTTTCTATCAGCTTTGGTGAAAATATCTGGCATAGTACAAGTAAATTTAGATTCAAGACACACTTCTTCTATTTTAGGTTTTGTTGCCTTTGACAAGTCAACTAAGATTTCATGAGCTATTACCTGGTTCATCAAATCCTGAGCCTTTAAAATTGTTAAGAGGATTGAATGAAACAATGTGTGTAAATGAGACCTAACTGAAAAGCAGCCTACATGTGTGAAAGGGCTACTGAGGTATTTATCTGGGAGGATCCTATTAATGCATTAGATCTTGGTGAGCTCCAGAATGATTTGTAGGCACCAGTAGTTAACTAACGGTAAGGAGTGATATTTGCATCCTGCTTTTCCATGAGATACATCTTTAATTTTAAATAACAATTTCTAATTTTTATAATAATTTCATCTTAACTTCAACCTATGATGCTTATAACTCATTTGATCCATCCATTCATTCTTCCATTCAATAAAGAAACATGAAATGCAAAGTGTCCAACATTTTTCTAGGAGTTTGGGGGAATATGAAGATGAAATGCATTTCAAGTCCTTCTTTCTCCAGTGATAATTTCTTTTGCAGTAGGAAACTAATAAGAACCATATTTGCTTGTTTAAACATCAGTACTTCACAGACTTGACTGTGGCTATCATTTCCACCTAAAATCTCCTTCTTGTACCCATTGTAAGATAATCTTGGGCTAAAATTCTATTGGCCTCCATAAGCACATACTCTGATTGGCAGGCCACAGGGACTTTTGTGTCTCCTAGAATTAGCATCAGTTCAGAACCAGTGTACAGTTGTATCTGAAAGGTCTGATTATGTCTTTTCCCTCATGCACTGTTACCCTGGGAAAAGGCTATAAATGACTATGGAGAAGGGTGGGAGAATAACAATATTAATTTCTGGCAGGGTACCAGGGTCCTTCCTCAAAGAGAGTCAGCCTTGCTTGCTTTCAATAATTTCAGAGTCTGAGAACTGATTGAAGGGACATGACTCTACGTTCATTTAGGTAAGAGTTTTTTCACTTGACCAACAACTTTTTCTGAATATAAAGATCAAAGAATCATTTACTAGGCTTCCTATCTATTTCACTTCTAGGAACAATATGATCAATTATTCAGACCAAAATTTCTATGCAAATCAGACTATTTTGATTCCTGCTTTAACTTTTCTGTCCATTGTGCTAACTATGCTCACCTTGGCTTTGGCAATTGAGTGATAACAATTGACCTTGTAACTCTGGGGTCCAAATAACCCTATTGCATTTGTATTTCCCAATTCAATAGGAGTTTCCATTTCAAGTTCTGGTCTACACAAAATGATTACAGAGTTCTTCAGGATGCTGGTAAAGGCTGGGAAGTCAATTTGCATTATAATTAAGCACTTTATAGAATGAGATTCTGGGTTTACTTTTCAGCAACATCAGTCCTGCAGTTATAGTACATAAGGACATCTTTCAGGAAAGATACAAAAACTTTAGGTCATTTTTGCTCTGCTTGAGCTAGAAATTCAAATCCCTGAACTCATTTTTTTCTTTCTTCATTTTGATATTAGGAGTATCCACTGGCGATATTTTGTGTATTTACATTGCTAGAGTATGGAGTCTCAATGTTCTCTTTATCATTGCAAATAGAGGTGTTAGTGTCTCTAAATGGCACCAAAATAGAAATCTAACTTTAGAAAATATAGAACCAATTTAGACTTATCCTTAAGATTCTTTTCCTTTAGAACAACTCTTAGTACCTAAATCTGTATTAGCTAAGAATGCTCCAGAAAAACAGAACTAGTAGGTACTGACTCATACAATTGTGAAGGCTGGCAAGTTTGAAATTTGGAGGGTGAACTGGCAAGCTGGAGACAATTGATGTTTGCCTGTGAAGGCATTCTTCTGGGAAAACAGGAGAAACAGGAAGAATCATTGCTACAGATGAAGTTCAAAGGTGGTCTGCTTAAAAATTATGTTATTCAAAGAAGGCCAGTTATCTTGTTACATTCAGATCTTTCAACTGGTTGAATGAGGTCTATCCACACTAGAAAGGGCTATCTTCTTTCTTCAAAGTCCACACTTTCACAGAAGCACTCAAAATAATGTTGAGCAAATATCTGGAAACATCATGGCTGAGCAAAATTGTTACATAAAACTAGCCACCACCCACAGCAATTGTCTTCTCAACATTTTCTCTGGCCTTCCAATTCTGTTCTTGTAAAAATAAGACCGCGGGTGTAAATTCCAGTTCAGTTGTTCAAAAAACTGGGGGTCAGACCTAAGAGCGGCTGAGCAAAAACCTTTTTATTGGGATGAGCAGCTGCTGGGCCAGATTCACCTGCATGGCCATAGTGAGGGTGAGCAGGGAAAGTGGCATGGAGCCCTGGCCAGGCAATGACTTTGTAGTTTGGGGTGGGCAGAGGAAGATTGGGGACCTTGTCCTTTGGTGATTGGGTGGGGACTCAATCAATCATCAGGTGAATGCAAGATGCCATTGAGATTGTCTCCCAGCATCTGATTGATTATTCCTTTCACCAACGGGTGCTGCCTGATGCCCTGCCCCCATACAGCTGCACCAATCTAACACTTCCCACATTAACTGGGAGTGACCTTCACTTTCTGCTTAAAACCATTCAACAATAGCACATTTTTCAAAGGATGAAAAACCAGACTCCTTAATATTACCTTAATATTACCATTTAAGCCTCCTCCATTTATCACCAGGTCCCAATCTCTCTTTTGGGTATACTTTCTGCACCTCCAAACTATCCCTATCTTACCATCCTGCTTTTCTTCTACTTAAGCATAAATAGCCATTTATAGTTCTTTAAGCACTCCAAAATTTCACACCTCCATTTTTATCCATGCTACTTCCTGTTCAAGAGCAAGACTTCATCCATCCCTCATTCTCCCATTCCCAGCTATAATTGCATGGAAAACATGTATTAAAAACCACAGAAGCAGGGCTGGAGCTGTGACTCAGTGGTTGGGGCGCTTGCCCAACATATGCAAGCACACAAGTTCAAACCCCAGCACCATTTACACAATGAAGTCTCTGAGTGGTGAGAATCATGTGAAAAACTAAATAAAATTGATTCTCTTTCTCTCTCACTGTCCCTTCCTCTTTAAAAAATTAAAAAATAAAATCCTAGAACCAACTTAAACATCTCCTCCTCAGAGAAGCCTTCATTGATCTCCCATCAAAGATATTTCTTCCTTGATGTTACTACTGAACCATGCTACTGTGGCATTAAACTTGTCTCACTGAGTTGCCCTCGTTTCTTTTGCAGCTGGCTTGCCTGCTGGCCAGTAAGATCTATCATGTCCAGGCACTACAGTATGTTGTTGTTCTTGTTGTTAAGTATTTCATGTGCTGTCTTAAACTCCCTAAGAACTCAAAAACTGTGGAATGAATGAAAGGTCAGAGATAGGATACAATGAAATGAGGGCCTCATTTGGTAGGTAGTCAGGTGGAAAAATCAAGGAAGGTTTTTCGCTATAATCTCTTCTTGGAAGAGATGGCAATGTGCTGTATTTTAGTGTGATTATCCATCAGTGCTGGGAAGAAGGGTTGAGGGGAAAACAGGAGAAAGAAAAAGAAAGCAGAGAAGCTAAGTGGACTATTGCAGTTATCCATGGTTGAGGGAAAGAGTTAAACTAGTGAAATGTAGTAAGAAAAGGAAAAATGGTCAGATAGTAAGGAATTGAGTATGCCTATCAATAGAGATGATTGTAAATATTCATTTTCTTTATAGTACATAACATAGTTGAATTTTCTTTTTCTTTCTCTTTTTTTTTTCAGAGAAAGGAACAATGAGAAAGAGAGAAAGTGAAAATTAATTTTATTCGGTTTTTCATGTGGCTTTCATTTCTCTGACATTCTGTTGTGTATGTGGTGCTGGGGTTTGAACCCACATCCTTGCACATGCCAGGCAAGCACCAAAATCTGTTAGCCACCGCTCCAGTCCCTAATTGAATTTCCATGAGAATGCCATATGACTTTCTTTGGCTAGTGAAATAGGGTTGGTAGTGTTGTGTCTAACATTCAAATAGAAGGTCTAAGAAATGATCTGCAATGTTCTGATTCTAATGATTAGTGATCATAGATCATATCAGATAGACTGTCTGTCCACCTCTCCTTAATGAGCAGTGTTGGGCTGGGTTTCCCTGTGCAGCTGTATGGGAAATTAATTTTGCATGTTAAATCATTGAGATTTAGAATTATTTGTTTCTGCAGCAAAACCTAAGTTGCCCTGACTTGTCAGGATCTACAACTAATAAAGGCATGAATGGCAAAAAATTATTGAAATTTCGCATGAAGGAGTGTGAAAATGTTTCCACAAATGACTTTCAGGCTACCACATGTGGTGGTGGGTTGTATATGGTATATACGTTACAACTTCAAGGCTTCTATTTACCACTTTCTATCTGAACTCTGGCCCCTAGCTCTGTACAGTGTGTAATCAGTACAGAAATACACAGCAGTCCTGGGAAAGATTCATTCAGAAAAGATATATTAATAATAATAGTATAATTATATTGTTGTTCACTGATTCCAAAAATCATTTTGAGTGCTAGGATTACAAAAACAAACTAACATTGATCACAGTGTGTTATGTTGTCAGAGGCCAGCACAGGAATGTAGGTGCCCTGGTAAAGGCACTGGGCACAGTAGAGGAAGAAGCTACCAGCTCTTTTTGCTGCAGTTTGACTGGTGTTTGAAGGATTATTGGAAATTGTTCATGTAGAGAAGGAGTATCAGTCATCTTAAGTAGAACAAACAAGTAAAACAATATGACACATTAGAGAAATGTCAATAGACCTATGTGGTTAAGATTTAGGTAAAAAAATTGGAGTACTTTGAAATGGTAGAAGACAAATTTTGAAAGTTATATTGGCTTTTTTAGAATGCATTAATATTCTGTTGATGATTTAGGCTTTCTTTTCTAGGATAAAAAATCAATTGAAAGTTGTATTTAAGTTTTAGGCTTAAAAAATAATAATGGGGAATTTCTATCACATCATTGATAGAAATAAGATTATTAGGTAATGAAGTTGACATATTCAGCTGGTGATCTTTTGATTTTTTTTCCTTTTTTCTGTTTGAAAGATTATTACTTGGAAAACAAAATTAAGAGGGTCAAATTTTGTTAATTCTGATTCCAGGTTTAAATCCAACTCCCTCATTGGTACTACTTTGAAATTTCATCACATTGAATGTAGCATGAGACACATAAGCAGTAATTAGAACCTTGACACTCTTTGCCATGCAAAGATTGCCTCTGTTGTAAAGGAATTTGATATGTAGTCATGCAGGGCTACAAACAATACCACCCAGGGCTAGAGAACTTTTTGGGAATTTGGAGATCATAAGTCACCTAATTATAATCTGAATTTATGATTCCTCTGGAGAGCAAAATCCAGTTGGATGAGCTGTGTGTCCTGTCCCTTTTGTTCTTTTTGGCTTTTAAGGTCTTCCTTGTGACATATACCATGATTGACACCTGTACAATGGACACTGAATTCTAGTTGTCAGTTCAGATATTTCTCTAAAATTCTGGCATCTAGATCTATGCATCGTCACTATTTGAAATATGACGTTTGAGCATTCTCTCCATGATAAAAAAAGCCTGCTTTTACCACTGTGCAGCCCATTAGATATCCTATTTACAATCTTTTCAGATATATCATTCAGTGTTAACAGATTTATCTCTCCAATGTCTCCTCTGCTTTGTCATCACACAGATAAAAACAGAACCACAAGGAATGTCCTAGCAAAAGTGCCAATGACTATCATGATAGCACAGCTGGTCCCTGAAAATTCTCTTTAGACTATGAAAATCCATTAAACTTTAAAGCTTTTATACATTGGCAAGGAACTCACGAAAATGCTGCCTTTAGAGCAAAGGGAAAATCAGGGAGATATAAATGGCCTGGTGAGACGTAGATGTCAAAGTAGCTGCCAGATGTTGGCACATCCAAAGTCAAAGGAGAGCTTGACTCAAATTCTGATTCATTTGAAGAAAAAGCAGGATAATTATTGCCTACACAAGGATTTTTGTCCCAGGGACCCTCCTAAACACATCCTTACATTAAGAAATATTTGTGCTGAGAAACCTAGTTCCTGGCACTGATAAATCACTCAGTTAATATTCGCTATTAGTATTACTATTGCACTGAACTGAGAAATTGAAATTTTCAAGTTGAACTTAAAATCAATTACTTTTTTGACTTCATGCTAATTAACATATAGCCTATGCTTCAGGTTATACATATTTTTTTAAATCCTGCCAAATTCAAAGTGCAATGGGAACACCCTCCTACCCCTTGATAATGCTGCACATGGCAAGTCGCAGTGTGACAGTTTGATACATGTATTCCTTTACCACATGCACTATAGGTATTTCAGAAAATGTGATTCAACTAAAAGTATCTTGAACTAGAATACCAGACTTTGTCATAATAAGAACGACCATTTTACAATCTTTAGGAATAACCAGAGTTAGTTCTTAGGAGCCTGAAACATGTTCCAAATATCTCACTAGGTTTCAAACTTAGATTTTTTTTAGATTATTTTTTTAAGAGAGACAAAGAGAGAGAAAGAGGAATTAATTTTATTTATTTATTTATTCATTCATTCATGTTGCTTTTGTTTATCCAACATTTTGTTGTGTATGTGGTGCTGGGGTTTGAACCTGGGTTCTTGGGCATGTCAGGCAAGTGCTTTAACCACTGAACCACAGCTCCAGCCCCCATACTTAGATATTTTATCCCATTTGATTTTATTAGCACTCCTGTGAGGTAAGAAACTGTGTGTTTTTTTCTTTTGTTCTTTCTTTTTTACATCATACCAGGAATCTAAGATTCAGAAACTGGCCCCAATAACAAAGCTAGTCATCAGGGTGTTGTGATTTGAACGCAAGCTGACTGAATCCAAAGCCTGAGTTTTTAATCTCTACAATTCATGAGTTTCCCACTAGTGCCAATTTAGTGTGAATTTTATATCTCTTTTTGCATTATTCTATGCATCAAGAGACTTCACAAATGTGATTCCTTAGACTGTCTGAATGATTGTGTGAACGTCAATGCAAGGATTGTTAGGTTTCTCTAAAACTGCCTTTCATTGATAAATCTCTCAAAGGGAATAGTCCTGGAATAATAAACTGAGGCATCCTGGGGACTCATGGGAATTTACCTCTGTGATTGATGGAATGAGCTGGTTGTCACCTGCATATATAGTAAATAAAGCCATGGAAATGCATGAGATTGCCACCAGAAAATTGACATTGGTTTGTTCATTTTCTTAGGGGAAGAATACAATTGAAATGAAGGGAGCTGAGGGGGACCATAAGAATGATTGATAGAAAGATAGAGTTTAGATTAGAAAATGAGAAAAGAGAATGGAAGGATTTATTATTATATTACTATTTCTTCAAAGTGTGCCAGCACCCTTTGCTCCGTACAATCACGGTATATTTAGCACTCTCTGAGATACCATGGAAAAGATGGATAGAGAAAGACAGGGGTGGGGAGCAACATAGAGTGAAAGAGGGAGAGAGAAGAGAGATAAACAGATGAGCTCTCTACCCTTAAGGAGCTAATAATTTAATTGAAGGATTAAAAATTAATCTGCCTTGAGTTGAAGGACATGCATGCACAAGAACAGCTTGGCACGCGTTTGTCACTCAAGGCCACCTTTGCTGATCATTCATATAATTTTAAATGGGCCTCTAAGGGGGGAAATATAGTACAAGTTCTCTTGATCAGGAAAGGCTAAACAGGAGATGAATTGGGACATGTCCAAGGTATGCAGGCAAAGAATTCTTTGATATACAAATTTTAAAAACTAAGCAAGAAGCTATCTTTTATTATATGACAAAAGGAAGCAGGTAAAGATCAAAGTGGCAGAGAATCTCAGTCCCAGATTTTAATGAGGAAGTAATTTAAAGAACTAAGAACTAAAGAGAGAGAATCACCAGGGTTATTTAAATAAGGCTTTCTCAGTCTCAGAGTTTACTCCAAAAATGTATTCATTCTTAATTTGTATGTGAGATAAATCACAGACATTCTAAAGAGTTTGAGTTACTCACCCTTTTGCCTTCCAAGGGTTGCCAACTCTTCAGAAATTAATCTTTAGAACTTATTTAGGCCTCAACTTCCAAACCACAGCTACATGGATATGATTATAGAACAGAGTATTACATAAGGAGGAAATAACAGGAGGTGAAAGGTTCAAAAGGGAAAGGAAAATATTCTCTTTAAAATTAAAGGAAACAGGGTGGTAGCAACTTCTAACAAGTCATCAGTTTGGAGCTCCATATGAAATTGTGAATATTCCCCTTTCAAATGTTGCAAACTAGGGTGGATCATGTTTCTAGTAAAATCTTCTCAAATTAAGTGTTTTATACATGAGTGCAGGGTGAGGACTTAGCTGTGCCCTTGACTCCTAAGACTTTTCCAATATTTAATTCCAGTTGGAAAGCTTTAGCATGAAACCCCACTTCTATCGTTTAAAGTCTAAGCTGTTAAGAACTTGCTAATATCTGTGGAAAGACAGACTCCTATGAAAATACTTTCTTTCCCAGAACAGTTCCCAGAGAGTGACTTGGCTCAGGGCCTACATTTCAATGGTGGACATCCAGTAAATGTGTGCTGAGTATTTTTGAAAGAATAAACCCTGACTACTCTTAAAGAACATCTATCCCCTAATGAAGCTCCCTAGTGTAAATCCTGTCCCCCAGTCCATGTGGCTGTGGGTAGGTTCTGAGGTGAGGTTTAGAATTCTGTCAGTGACCAAGCCCTTTGGCATTTAGAAAGTCACAACCCAGATTCTCACTTGAGTGTTGGGCAAATAATGACTGCCACTCAGATTTAATGACAGTTTCACTTTGAAGTGTTCAGAAGAAAAAGATACACTAAGCACCAAATAATGTTCTCCCCAGATAACTGTGATGACCTGAGAACTGAAGATGAAAAGGGAAGGCCATTTGGCAGTGTGAGCTGTTTCTTACATATCAATACACAGCTCTTCCTTTCTGGACACAGGATATCATGGAGACCTGGTTATTAGAAGGACAGGCAGTCCTCATCACAGAAGGTTGCCTCTGTGGACAAAGAGAGGTGATGTTTTATTGCATACATTTTTGCCCAGAGGAAGCTTCAAAGATTTCTTATACCTAGGGCCAGATAAAGGCTTTAAAATAGTACCAAGGAGCATTTCACACCTGGCCTAGTATCTTTTACTAATCTTTGAAGACTGAATATATAGACCACATTTTCATAGCTGAGAGTTAAAAATTTCCTTGTACACTGTAGTGTCTTTTTTGAATTCTTATTTTTGGATTAGTGTCAATAAAATGTCTTGACTTAAAAGTGTTATTAAAAAAAAAAATCTAACAGAACTTCATTTGGAAAGGAAGGATACCAAGAGACACAATGACTTCAAATCAACCTCAATCTAGTTAAAACTTGAGTTTTCTTCAATAAGACAATGATGTAAAGTGAAATAGGAAAAACTCTTGATTAAGCATGGATGCAATCATAGCTTCTAGGAGCCTTCAAAATGAGGACAAAGGTAATATTTTTAGGCAGCCTGGGATTTAAATATATATATAAAGCATATGTACAAAATTGATTCCTTGGTTAGTTAAGTCTCAGTATTTCAGCGAAAAAAAAATGGTTATTTTATTAAAACCCAAGAGAAATAAATCAAAAATTAAAAGTCATCTGGTCAATTTAGCTAAGTCATTTTTTCAATGATTTAGGAGGCTAAATGGAGCAAAAACTCTTTAAAGTTTAGTTACCTGTTCTTTGCTTATTTTTGCATGTTTTTGTTTTCATTTGATTTTTTTCCTTCATGATCTCCTCAAATCATATATGTTCCTTTGTTATTGCCTTCATATTCAAAAACAATCACAATAAGGTTCAAAATGGCAGCTTGAATTCATATCTGTTTGATGCAAGACTGCTTTTCCCAAAGTAGACAGAATGTGTTTGGCATCTGGACTGATATTTGATGGTAGGTGTCCATAAAAATAAACGAATGCCCAAACAAATAAAAAATCTATGATGATATTTGTAGTGGTCATTGCTTTTAAAGGAGAAGGTGCCAGAAAGACTTGTTCTCTGATTGCTTTGAGAATAATGCGCTGAGTTCTTTAAAGGAAGAACAAATGTGACTGTGGAGTCTAATTATCTCCCCAATCTGTATGCACTGATTTCTTACAAGAACAGATAACTTCACCAATAGATTCGGTCACACATCATAGATTAGAGTTAAGAGTTCACTGGGTAGAGGATATTTTGTAGTGGAACATAAAGAGGCAAAAAAGAAAATTATAGCTGCTTCAAAAATTCTATCACAATGAGTAGAAAGCTGATATTAATTGCCTAGTGACTACACCTTAGAAATTTTTCCTATGGGTTATAAAATGAAGCACAACCCCAAATCAGGAAAACCTAGTTTAAAGAACAACGATAAGCAAACAAAAAATCCTCTATAAACACATTTCATGTAAGTACCAGAATGTGTTTCTAGCCTCTTATGCTTTAGGTCATAACTGAGTGAAAATATCCTGGTAATGTCCAGTGTAGTCAGAGGTCTCTTACGTGCATGGTTGTGTCCTGACAGGAGAAAGATTAGAAACTGTCAAAGGAGAGTGGTGGAGATGAGAAGCTTCTGTCCCTTACTGTTAAAGGACAGAAGAGGCAGGTGCAGGCTTCTTTTGTGAGCTGTGTCCTACCCTCTCAGCTTACAGCAATCTGAAAGAAAGTTCCCAAAGCGGACTAGGAAGGGGTTTATAGATAACCCTGGGTATGAACATCCTTCCTGTTTTTATGCAATTTCTCTCAGACAGCAGAATTCTGTGGCCTATATTTCATATTATAAACAGGCACACATGTGCGTGTGTGCGTGCACACACACACACACAGACTACAAAGTAGCTGCTAGTACTTTTAAGATACTAGGAAACCATCAATGCTACATATTTCCCATTTTCAATCACTTTGGGTACTTATTTATGGGGTAGTGAATTACAATACTTGGTTATATAACCCAACAAATTGCAGAAATGTTATTGGATCCTATCAGCTTTTTGAAATACTTGTCTTCGATACAGTAGTAGTATCTCGTTACTTATAGCTTACCTGGGGAAATAAAGGACAGCTGATGAGTAGGAAGTTTTCCATCTGAGAATCCTGAAAGAGTAGTATTTTTTTACTGCTTTCTGTCCAACCCAAGCAATGGAAAAACACCTGTTTTCCAAGATTTTTTTCACTCCTTCACCCAACCATATTGGATGAGTGAAGAACAAAGAGATATAGAAAATTTCTTTGAGAACATTAAGTTAATCCTTTGTGAAAATTCATAATTTTATCCACAAATGGCATGGCAGGGGTTATAAATGTAGGCATATAGCAATTGTATTAGAATTAACTGCAGTGTAAAAATTTTTATGTCTTAAATGTCAGCACTGAAGCAGATTTGGAGATATCATAAGATTGCAGTCTTTATTCTGATTGAATATGTGCCTCACATAACTGCAGGACTATTTTGCACATGAACACACAGAAGAAAATTTTCTCATATCTCTAGCATCAAGCTTTCAGCTCAAGAAAATTCTTGGTCAGTAAAACTAAAAATAAACAGGTCTTAACCAATATAATTTTTCTCCAAAGAGTTGACCTCACAAGTTACTTGGGTAAGACTCTTACCACATTTTTATTCATGTGATGCAGAGAAAGATGCATTGAGCCTAAGGCATTCTGAAATGTGCTTGTCAAATAATAAACTTATCAATTTCTCCCAAACGAATAAATTATTAATTCTCATCAAATCTACCAAACGAAACAGTCAGGAAAATCAGGTGGTGTGGAAAAGAAATGAACCTAAGCAAAAATGTTTAGTGTATGATAATGAGGTCAAGGTTGACAAGTCATTAGACAGGAAGCTTAGAAAGAAAATGCCTTAAAACATAGAAAGGGCAATGTTTAATTAAGTATGAGGAGAATCTATTGCAATTTTAAACACTCCCAACTATGAACCAAAGAAGCCCAAGAATGAGGAATGGTACTCAGCTGGATCTTCTAAGTTGCGTTGTTACTGAGCTACACATCCAGGAAGGATATAAATTCTACGTTAGAATTAACATTCAAGGTATGTCCAGCTGTTTACACTAGACAGATTGAACACATATTTTTCCAATACTTTTTCCTTCGATAACACAAGGTAGGTTCTCCATTTTATTAAGATTGATGCTTGGTTTTCTACTTACTATTACTGCATTAAAATTTTTGGCAAAACTTAGTGGCATAAGATTTTGGAAAGGGGGAGGTGCAAGAAGCACCAGGAATCTGTCTCCCCATCTAGACAAGGATTGCACTGGTGAAATGTCTAATGTAATGATTTTGCAGCTCTGGAGTTTCTTGAAGTTTTACAATGTCTAGAAGTAGGTGTGTAAGGTAAATTTTGGTTAATCTGGGTCAATTTCAGATCTTGGCACAGTAATAGCTACCTGTCCCCTACACCCTCAGCCTCATGTCTGGCCATTGTACATGTATTACTGGAGCATTTTGTAAACAGCTTGTTGGAGCCAAAGTAGGTGAAAAAGATCTCTCGGTCTTCTAAGTATCAGGTTTGTGTGCTGTGATTACTTATTGCTGCTTCTGACCACAAAGTACAGACAGTGAGGAAGGCAACTATTGTTTCTGCATCTCTCACCATTGTTGTTGTAAACCCAAATCCTCTGGCAAAAGTGTCTGTGGGTGGATTTCAAAGGTTGATGCCCTTTCTTCATTTTTCTGTTTTTATCCCTTTTAGTAGCCAAATGTGAAAGTCAAAGATATTTAAAAGTAACTGCACATATGGGAAAAATAAGACAGTGATTGCAAAGCCCAGGATACTGTTCCGAAAATGTCTTAGAGTATTTCAGGTTGTTAGGCTGGCTGGGGGCGTGGCTTCAGTCAAGACATGGAGCCCTTGGCGGCTGGCTAAGGGGCAGGGCAAAGGGAAGCTTGGCGGCAAAAAGAACAGCCAATCAAGACCCTGGCAGACAAGCTCCAATGGATTGATGGATCCACCAGCCAATCTCTGAAAGACCAACCCCATCAACTCCTCCCATTTAACCAATAAAACCAGCTGCCTGGCGAAGGTCCAGTGCCATTTTCCCTGCATGCCATTCAGCAATGTATGAAATATTTAAAATTTAAAAAAATAGAAACTGTTCTTGAAAAAAAAAACCCTGATATCAGAGCTACAGGACAAAGATTTAAAAGAACTATTTCAAAGATGCATAAAGAACTAAAGGAAGAAATGCAAAAACCAAGAAAAGGAAGTATGAACTAAAAGGAAATATCAACTAAAAGGAAAATCTAAGGAAAAAAAGTGAAGAAAAATTTCTATTTTCCACCCAAATAAAAAATTAACTTCAGTTATTCAAAGCCAGTTATAAGTAAGCAAAATGATCTGCCTGTCTTTCAGGAAAGGATGATGAAAACTTTTAAATGGGAAGTCACAATGAAAGGTATATTTCTAGTAAATTCTAACAAAACTTTGATCATCTGCCATGATCCATAACTTTTTTTATTATGGGTTACTCCATTAGTTACAGCAAATATTGCTGTTTCTTCATCTTCTTATGAATTGCTGAGATGGGGCCTCACTCTTTCCCCCAAGTGGGGCTTGAACTCCTGAGCTCAAGTCATCCTCCTGCCTCAACTTCCTAAATAGCTGAGACTACAGGTATGTGCCACTGGGTCCCTTAAGTATACCTGTGTTATGAAATAAGCATTTTTGAGAATTTGCTTGAGGACAAAGGTAAGAACAGAATTTGGAATTGTTAATGTTTAGACAGAAGTCCAGGAAAGGGGGCATTAAATGTTTGGAAGCAGGATGAAGTCAGATGTTGAGATGTGAATCAATTAGATTGAGGGATTTAGGGCTTAAAAGAAAGATCTCTTTCTAAAAAGGCTAAAATGTTCCCAAGAATATGTGCAATCTCTGAAAATAATGTGACTTTAAGACATGATATTATTCTACACATAGCCAAGTAGGCATTTAGATGGATAGGATCATTCTTAATTTATTCACAGATATTTTACCCCATGTTCATGTTCTAGAAATACACAAATGATACTTCATTTCTGGTCTCCTGCTTCTCCACATTCTTAAATACCTCCCTTTGTCCCAACAATGTTTCCCTGACTCACTGAGCACACTGATGGCTTCAGAACCATTTCTTTGGTCTGAAATCACCAAATCATGGAGCATGCCAAAGAGCCTAAGCTATTGTAGTTGAGCACTAACAAAACTGTGAGGAAAAAGGATAAATTATTTATTTGAAAGCAATATCCTATGTACATTCCCCTTGACATCACAAGTCTACAAAGAAAAATATGCTTTTTTTCAGTAATTAAAAAATGCATGAGGATGTTTAAATTGCTGTCTTTTTTAATAGAAAAATTGGAAACATACTAAAATAGTCATTAACAAGGAAACATCTACATGGCACATAACTATCTAGAATACTTCTGCAGCCATTAAAATAATATATGTCTACTTTCATGGAAACTTTCCTATGTTTTACTAATATGTTAAAATAATTTAAAAATATTATGAATAAAAGAATACTGTTTTAAAAGGTATAAAATTCTAGAAGGCTGGTGTTGCACTACTAGAGCTTTCACATTCCTTACACAATCTCTAGAAATTATGATTTCTTTGAAAATTTACAACCACTACATAAAGCAAGAAAGAGAATACTTGGTGGATCAGAACATATGAGAAATTCTGGAAAATGAGAAGGATATGACTGGAAAAAATAAGGTCCCCAAACAGCAGATTTTGGAGTTTCAAGTTCAGGTATATTAGATGCTAGGATTAGCAGAGGTCCTGAGTATAACCAACTGGGCCACCAGAAGGAAGAGCCAAGCAGATAGCATCTGCATGTCCCGTATTCTTAGGTTAGAAAGCAGTCACATGGATGTCAGACTCAAGTAGGATGAGGGATATTGTGCAGTGAGAACTTGGGGGTCAAGGAAGTCAGACAGTGCTGACTGCTATGGTACTGCACTAGTGGCATATCATCAAAGTGTGTCATGGTTTAGATATTAGATGTCTCCCAAAAGCTCACGTGTAAGATGATACAAGAAAGCTTAGAGGTGAAAGGATTGGGTTATGAGAGCCTTCACCCAATCAGTGAATTAATCTGCTAACAAGGATTAACTGAGTGATAACTGAAGGCAGGTAGGATGTGGCTGGAAAAAGTGTATCATTGGTGGCTTGGCTTTGGGATATGTTTTGGGTGAGCTGAGCTTAGTCTCTCTCTCTGCTCCCTGATGCCACACCCTGAGCCACTTTTTTCTACCACACTCTTCTGTCATGATGTTCTGCCTCACCTCCAGCCCCAGAAAATTCAACCAGCCTTCTACAGACTGAGACCTTAGAAACTGAGCCCCCAAATAAACTTTACCTCATCTCAAATTGTTCTCATCAGGTCTTTTAGCCACAGCAGTGAAAAAGCTGACTAAAATAAGGTACAAGCCAGAGTAGCTCATCTGCCTCGTCCTCATAAGCAGAAAAATCAGACAATCCCGAAACAGCCTCACCTCAAAGATGAGAGCACACTAAGAATTGCCAATCATTTGAGGAAAGCCAATGCTTTGCTTACTCAAAAAACAAAACAAAACAAACAAACAAACAAACAAAAACAAAACTTGAGTACAGAGACTTAGAAGAACAAGTAGAATAAAAAGTTTAGAGCAACTACAATTTATATCCTCAGAAATGTAAGAAGATATTTCACCCATAATGCAATAAACCTGATAGATAGTGGAAATTAAAATTGTCATCAGTGAAATAAAGCTCAGTAGCTGGGCTGAACAGAAGAAAGATTATGGTTCAAGAGAAGCTAGAGAGCAAGAATATCAAGTCAAGATGTTTCCTACATTTCATATAATTGTAGAGGCAGCCAGCAAAACTTTAGAATACAGAGTCTGAAAACTGACTGGGTCACATTAGCTATGTGATGTTGAAAAAATTATATATATTTTTATGTTCATTATTAAGCTATTTTCTCTGAGCTTCACGTAAACCCTCTAATACTCTTCTTTATGAAGCTGGAGCTAACACTTTGTAAAAATGAGCTCTCCTTTGTCAATTGATTTCCTGAAGAGTCAAGCTAACAGAGGGCACAAAAGCACACCCAGGAGTCAAGAGGCAGTGGTAGGAATTTCTATTTGTTTGTGATCCTGTTGCCAGGGTCTTAACAGCAGGAAGTGACACTGGAAGCAGCAGTTGGATCTAATCTCCTTCTTTCTCCAGATTGCAGAATAGGTTTTCCGTATTGTGTTTCCTCACCAATATCAACCCAAAGGTCCCTGCCTCATTTCTAAGAGCCTTCGCTCCCTATATTGCCTAGAATAGCATCTCCTTCTTGGAGTTCTGCACTCCAGCTCTGTGGAACTTCTAGATTCTGATAATCTTCCCTAATTTCCCTAGTCATAGTGAGGTTGGTTGCTTCTTGCTATTATTGTTTCTGTGTGTCTTTGGGTTACCTTGGGGTTCTCATTTGGCTTTTGCAGTGTTCTAATACCTACTTCATCAGTTCCCTATGTAAATTCTCTCTGTTGAAATACCTAGTGGGCATGTTTTTCCAAACCAGTCCCATTGAGGCAGAAAAAGTTAGGCCGTCAGTGTAGGCAGAACAATGTGGGTTGATAAGGAGAAAATTAACTAATGGTCATCTTTCCTGAGAGGGCAAAGATATCCCCCAATGCTAATAAGGGTCTGACAAGATAGGCCCAGATGCAGACACTCCCTTCTGCTAAAGAAGGAACCACATTCTTTCTATTGGCACCTAAAGCATGTACCAAAGACCGGACTAGAATTCCCCATGCCTGTGTCCTAGGTATAGGGACAGGGAAGCAGTGATCAATCAAGGGGAGGACATCACATAAAAAGGGCAAACCTTACTGCCTCATCCACTCTGTCCCCTTCCCCAGTCTGGGGGAAGTCTGCTCTTTTCCCTATGCTTTACTTTCTATAAAATAAAATCCATCTACTTCGCTTGCCTTGGTGTCCCTCGGTTTCATTCTTCTACTCCCTGAGGACACGGACACAACATCCACACCAGCGGCATCACCATCACTGTTAACCAGAAGTTTGTGGTTTTCAATATTAACTTGAGTTTATACGTGCAGAACCTTGTAAGCAGTACCTGAATGGAAGGAGCTCCCTAAGTAAGAACTATTATTTTTGTTATCTCAAGACACTGAGGATGATGGAACAGAAAATGAGAGGCATTAAAGATAGAACTAGAAATTCTAGCAGATATTTTAAAAAGTAAGAAAATAAATTACCCAACAGTAGGTACATAGAAGAATATATGATATGTGCCAAACCCACAACTACTGAGACTTGGCCTGTGTGGGGAGGTACTGGAGCCAAATGAGAACACAGAGGTAGCCCAGGGTTACATAGGCCAATGATTGCAGGAAGACTCTACTGCCCTCATGGCCAGACTAATATGAACCATTATCAGAACCCAGAAGCTACATGGAACTAAAATCTTAAACTGAGCAACTTATATACCACATATCATAACTTTGAAATAATATTTTTTTACGGCTCTAATATTTTGAGAAAATCAATAGGCAAATGATTAGTAACAGTGTTCATGAATATAGATATGAATATTAATATTATAAATTATATGATATGCTTTGTTATAAATTATAAACTCTAGATTATTATTCTCAACCATTTTAATGCACTTGTGTCAATTTAATTGAAATATTTGCAGAATTGAAATCTCAGGTCTTAATGGGTTCAAAAACATTTGGTGATATCCAACACTCATTCTTTGTTAAAATCAAAAACACCAAGCAAAGAGAACTAACAAGCAACTCTAATTTGATATGAGATTTCTACCAGTAATCACAGTGGAAAACATCATGGTCAATATGAGAATCTTGCATGATACCACTACACCAGCAGCGCGGCTCATCATGGTCAATATGGAGTGACTAGAAACTCCCATACAGTCAGGAGCTAGAGAAAGATGCCCTCTCAAGCCTTCCCTGCACAACAGTGCACTGGAATTCTGGTTAAGATAAGAAAAAAATATGAAGTATACATACTGAAAGCAAAAGGTTATTATTTACCAGTGGTAAGATCATCTATGTAGTTTGTGAGTTGATTGCCTTGATTTTTCTAATTAGAATAAATAAGAGAGTTTGGCATTGTGTTCTGACAAAATGAACAATGCAAAGACCTAAAGTTTCTCATATATCTGCAAAATGCAATTAATTAATTTAAAATCTTTTCTTTTATGGAAATAAAAATATGAAGCAAGGAGAAAGAAATTTAAAAACAAGTATGTAACAATGTATACAAGAATGTAAAATCATGCTGAAGGCAATGAGAGGCAAGTAAAGGAGAAAAATAGCATGCTCATGGATGGGAAGATGTAATACAATAAAGTCATCAGTTCTTTCAATCTTAATAAATTCAATGAAATCCATCAAAATTCCATGTTAGATTATTTTTGTTTGTCTTGACCAACTGAGTCTAAAATTCAAGTTAAAGAACAAATGTGAAAACAGGTAAGGGCAACTTGGAGAGAGAATAAATTGAGAGTAAATTGATGGAACAGCTTTCAAATCATATCATAAAGCTTCAGGAAGTAAAGAAGCCTGGTGTGTGGAGGAGTAAATTTATGCTCACCAGCAAGGGATTATTTCCAAGACTTACTGTTGAGTGAAACAGGTGAAGATGGAGAGAGTAAAATTTTCTATTTTCCAATTCACAAGGCAGGCATAGATTCAGAAGGAAGCACATTCCCTGGTGACATGGTATCTTTGGGAATGGGATAGTGGGCTACTGAGTAAAGGCTATTTTTTTTTGCCATCTGTGTAGTCCTAGCATTTTTAAAGAATATAGTCATATGCTATTCAGTTTATTATAAAGAAAAACATTTTTAAAAATGCCATGTCCAAATACATAAATACCAATCTATTACATGTGTATCTCTTTTCATCTCAATCTACCTGTCTCTATGAGTTAACTTTTATTGTACAACATGATACCGTAAAACTCAGTTATGCAAAACAACTTTTATTAGTTCACAAGATTCAGTGGCTTGGTATGGAAGCTGGAGATAGATGGTCTAGAACGAGGTCACTTATCTGTGTGGCCGCTTGTCTGGGCCTCAGCTGGAATTGCAGATGTTGGTGCGAGGCCTTTCTCCATATGGCATTTCATCCTCCAGGAGGTCATCCTAGGGTTGAGCAGATGATACCAGAAAGGTTCCCAACAGCTAGAAGAGGGAAATTCCAATGCTTTTCAAGCTCTTATTTGTGTCAAATTTGCTATCATCCCATTAACTAACCTAAGTCACAAGACCAATCTCAAAGTCAGTGGGGGAGAGGACTACAAAAGTAAGAAGTTAAAAAAATATACACCTGCTGTAAACAGTGACTATATCTGGGAGATGGAAATAATATAGGAGAAGAGAGGTTTTACTTATTTACATAGTAATATAACAGGTTAAAAAAAACAATGACAATGTACTATGCTTGCAAATTGTGTTGCTTTAAAAAGTAGATGGAAAAGAATCTCCTTTAGCACTTATGGATTCGAAGTTTCCCAACCTTGACTTCATTCTCTGCATCTGCATCATCTACCCTCCCCAGCCACTGAATCTTCATGCCCTTGCCCTTGTTAAACATGCATTTTCCCACAGCGAGACACTGCAAAGAGCCCACCTCCTCCTAGAAACCTCACCTTTGCGGTCACCCTAGCATCTGCTAGCACATATGCACAGATATCATGGCAACATGCATAACGAAGTAAACAAGGACAAAAAGCCTTTTAGAAATCCCAGTTCACTGCAACTGCTTCTGTTCCCTAAGAGAGGGGCATATTTCATTTTAGAGCCCAGAGCCTTTTGTAAAGCTCGATTACATGATTCGTAGTGCAAACGTTCAGTTTCTCTGGGTAAAGTATTGAAGAATACGATGTAAAAAAAAGAGAGTGTCCAACTTCTTGTGATGGGTTGGAAAAAATAAAGGGGTTCAGGGGCAGGATGAGAAAACAAGGGAATACAAAGCAAAATAATGGCTTTTGGTGGCCAACAAGTTACTTACTAAATGATTGTCTTTCTTCTTCTTTGTTGCCCTTCTATACTCTGCTGTGTGTGCTGGTGCTTGGATGCTGCAAAGTTGTCAGCAGCCTTAGTTAGGTTTTGCCATAATGAGTCTAGGGACTTGCTTCTTCATCTTTGCTTTCTATTCCTATCACTGGAGTCCATTTGCTAATACTGCAGTCCTCCCCTAGACAAAGACCTTCAGTCAGGAGCACAGGTTGGCTCCAGTTTCCGTCTTACTGCGCTTCCAGAAACAGCCACACTACACCCCTCAGATCTACCAGCACTAGCAGAGCAGCACCCTTTCTTCAGGTGCTCTGCCACAACTCTAAGTCCTGACCTCTTCAAGATCCTGATTTGCAAGCATCAGCCAGATGGTAACCTTCTCCTTGAGCCTCTCCAGTCTGTACAATCTAAGCTCTGAAATTCTGATACTGTCCCCCCACTTATTTTTCTAATGCTGTGCCTGGTTCTAGTCTTTGACTTTGTGTAATCTCAACTCAATGCACCCTTCTCTCATTCTTATTCCACTGTGGATATCAATAAAGGCCACCCACATGAGAACAAACCAACAATATTTATTCAGCACTTGCTATAGCAATGGAGTTATCGGCTATCATTTGTGTTTGACAGAGATGAAAAGACAAACAGGCAAATGGGAACGTTATGGTGAAAGAGATGGAAGACTTAGTTATTCCCTCACTGGAGGTCCTCAGCATGGGGAAGCCAGAGGCAGGTTAATGCAAAGCGAGATATTCTATGTGATTGGGTTGGAAATCCTGTTTGATTTGGAGTATACTTCTGAAAGTAGAGGGGCCAAGGGAACTAAAAATAGGGAAAATGGCAGTCGTTGGCCGTGTCCTGATCATTCTAAGCTGATTGGTACAAGGTTTGTGGGTTGGTTTCCTGCATTTGTAGCTGCAGAGGTTGTGGGTAGGAGTTTTACCATTAGAGATGGTCAGGACATCATTCATCTGTCCATTTAGTTGCTCACCTTCAATGCTTGTTTAATTATGTCCCTATATTGAGCTTTTCTTATTGAAATGACTTAGGGAGTGTCTGTTTTTCTAAGTAGTGTCTGAGATAAGAAGACTCTTATATTTAATGTTCAAAAGTTTTCATTGTATATGTGTATATATCTATTTTGCTAAATCTTTAATAAGCTCTATAGACACAAATTACTTGGTTGAGTGGCATTAGAGGAAGATCCAGGAAATGAAACATCTGGAAGAGTGCAGGGCAGAAAAACAAACAACAAAAAAACCCCAGCTGCAGGAGGAATATACCCTTGATGACAACAGATTTCAACAGAGGAAAGGTGAACCTTGAAATGATCAAAAGGACCATGCCCAAAGGCATTCCCAATAGCTATAGTGCATTTTAAGAACTATAAGAAGGTGAATTACCTGTAAGGAGGAAACAAACCATTCTACCATTCTTGTTTGGTTGATCAGTTCCAAAATTGATAAAATTGATTTTCTTTAAGTACCTGGTAATGGTTTTGAGATTCATTCACTTTGTGGCCTATTCTCTTTGATCCCAGGGATTTAGGAACTCTTTGCCTAGAAATGGGGATGAAGACCATATATATTTACCTTATCACAAATCACAATATCACAATCTACCCCCAGTCTCCAAACAAATGTGGATCCCTACATCAAAAGAATATATGACTCAAAAATACTGGCACATTATTAGAAATCCCATTTAGTCATTTATAATTAATCCAGTAAATCATCATATTTTATGAAGTGTCTCCCAATAGATTTGTAGTCTTCTTCCAGCCTTAAGGGGTTGCAAAAACAAGAATGGTTTCAGCAAACATGTAACCTCGCCCTTAAGATACCTGATATAACAGAGCTAAGTGACACTGTAATCCCTTGCTCTGATCCTTTTTCAGGTGCTCAGAAAATGGTTGTATTTTCCATATTACATAACCCAGTTTTTTTTTGTTGTTGTTGTTTCTTACCCTCAGCAGAACTACCAAGTACTTCCTCTTTTATCTGTTCACATTTGTATAGAGTTTTACTGGCAGGAACTACTGGGCTGTTTTACCACTAGGCTATGTTACCAGTTCATTCACTGCTGAACCCAGTTTTATCAGATGGAATGAAAGGACCACACACCTCCATCAGGTCCCTAAGTATTTTGACATAAGGCTTAAAAACAAAGTTTCTGTTCCGGGCTAGGTACGAAGACATATTTTTACAATTGAACTCACTCTACCTTTGTCCTCAAAGAGTTCAAAGTTTTGGAAGAAATCAACATGGGAGAAGTTTAGTACAAAGTGGTGGAACAACAAAATGTAAGCTTCAGCATAAACATGAGAACTAAATGGAATTGTACTTTTTAAAATGCATATAATTTTGGTACATCGGGAACTTTTGCAGAGTAGATCAGACTAATCTTTACTTTTCAGTAAAGAAAAGCCCAATATAAAAAAATTTCCAAAAATTGTGATGGCCCAAATTGCTCACAATTCTCTCTCTGAAAGTATTTTTTTGCTTTGCCTTACATATACCTGGTTTAAATAGTCACAACATGACATAAAATTTACTATATTTATTTACACTGCCACAATGATTTTTTTAAATATTTAAAAAATGTTTATTATTACATTTTTGACTGTTACATTTCATGGTTGGGTTGTGTCAAATTTTATACATGTATTTGGACTTCTAAAATTATTTTTATTTTGCCATTTTGGATTTATCCATGAAGATATTAATTGTATCGTGATAATTTTGGATACACTTTTAGCAAAAGGTTATTGGTTGCAGACACATTTATGGCTCTTCATCTTAACATAATTATTTTATGAAAAGACTGTATCAATTTGGCAGTATTGCTCATAAGGAACTAGTTTATCTTTGCCACATCAGCTTATGTTATTTGTTTTTTTTTTTTTAAATCCTGGTTTCCAGGGTGCTGTAATTTGCATTTTTAACTACTAATGAGAAGAATCTTTCCATCTGTTTTCTCGTTGTATTTGTTGATGAGGACTATAAAATGAGCAGAGAAAAGGAAATGAAAATACCTTGAAAAAAGACAGATATGAACAGGGCTGAGTGGTAAAAGCAACAGAGGATGAATAGGTACGATTATTATTTGAAATGTGTATACGTAGTTATGTGCATACACATGCACAATCTCTGTAGTTCTTTCTCATTACTTACTATGAATCCAGCCCATACAAATATAGCTTTAAATAAATCTCATCTTAGCCTCACAACAGTCTGATATTTTGTTTTCCCCTGTTTTGTTTTTTTTCCTCCTGAGAAACTGAAAGATCAGGAAAGTTAAGTTGTATGCCAAAGGTCATGAAGCTCAGTAGCTGAGTGGGTTTTCACCAGTATCTCTTTATCACATTTCTGGGCTGCTCCAAACATTTTTGCTTAGTGTGGAGAATCTATGCTGAGAAGAATAAAGGCACATATAATAAATTATCATAACGTGGTAAAAATGGAATCTTCCCAGGCCAACGTAAGATTCACCAAAATGAGATCCATACTGGCAAAAAGCACAATATGCATTTTCTACTGCCAAATGGTCTTGATTTTGGTTGAATTCTCTTTATAGAACTGATGCTTGTTCTTAGCTAACCATCTATGATATCATTATACTGCACACAATGAATTATTCACCCAAATGTGTCTTACAATTAGCTTCAGCAGAGTATTTGCTCCTTTTGTCCAAACATTTTACTTTATCTATAAAGATTAAATTAATCATCTCTGCCAGCAATGAATAACTGAAAGAATTAGTTTTTAATATCTGGAGCAGAGTAGGAGAAATTGCAGGCAAAGCAATATATTTTGCGTGACCAGTGTTCCATATTTCCTTTTTTAATTTGTATTCGCTATCACACACAGTGTTTCAGGTCAGGGAGAGGAGGAGATGGGACACATTGTGTGATCAATGACTGCCAACCCTTCAGGAGGAAGATAGCTGGACAAAGATGATTAATTAAGATGCACTTTAATTGTGGTCATACCATTTCAAATTCCCACCATTTAATTTTCACAACAATGCCAGCTGAGAGTAAGCACAGAGGTTGTGTGTCTGGGTTGTGCAGCATCAGGGGCAGCTCCTGGAAGTGGGACCCAGGAATCTTCATTGGCTATCACTCTTCCACATTTGAAAGCAACTCACTGAGAAGGCTTTCCACCATGGGTTTGATGATGACAATGCTGATGGTGACCAATAGAGTAGTGAGTGATTGGCATATACTTGGTGACAGACATACATTTCTTGAATGCTTTACACATATTATCTTGTTTAAACTCATGAATACCTACCTTAACGCTCATTGTGATTATCCTCACATTGTATGAAGGAACTACAGCTTTATCAAGAAAAAGAGTCAAATCCCAGCATCCTAGTTCCAGAATTTATTGTGCCTCTTAACTTCCACATTATGTCAGTGATTTTTAATTATAGAAAATTTCAGCTAAGGATTCCTAAGGCAAAGATAATTGCTGCAATTTATAACAAAACAAAACAAAAATAGTGATATAAAAACTAAAATTAAATTTTCATTTTCAATAAGAATGGATTCTCCCATTTTCTTAGGATTTACTGAATGACTAGATGGAAAGTTATTATGATGTTATTAAAATTTAAAAGTCCTGCAGCTTATAAAATGATATAATTGAGGACCTGGCCTAATTTTATAAAGCACAGGACAACCAGACAAATAAAACTGAATGAAAGTAAAAACTTGTCTAGAAAGTGAGAAAACTTTGGACATCAGTCACTTTAGATAAACCACAGAGACTAAAAGTAGTCTTTAAAGGGTAGTGATTTCAGAGCGCTCTCCCTCAGAGCAGCCATGACGTTCTTTACTTTGGCTATGTAAACTAGAGGGGATTATATTTCCTGGGGATCTCCACAAAGCTTCCTAATCAGAGAAAATGTTGGGCAATTTCCATGCTCAGTTGTTACCATGCTTAAGAGCAGCTTACTCCATGCCGGTTCTCAGTTCTTTCACATATTTTCTACAGAGGTCATAAAACACAATGGAATCTCAGAACCATATAGGAAACAGGGCTCAAGTATTGATGGCTTGTGTCTTCATCTTCCCTCACAGTAACAATGGAAGCACCCTTATATACTAATGGCTGAGCTGTTGCTTTTTACAAACATTTTGGCGTGACAATTGGCACTAAAAAAAAAGAAGTTTTGGAAATGTTTTTTGACTTAGAGAATCTGTCTGAGGGAATTAGTTGTAAGACAATGACGAATAATAGCAGCAAATGTTTTCTCCCAATAATGCTCGTCATGGTAGATATAATGTCCATAAAAAATTTGGGGAATATAGAATAATACTAATTGCTGTCCCAATATGGAAAGGTAGCAATAATAAAACATGATAGACCTGCCTCCTGATCTTCTTATTTTCACCTAGTTTTGCCTGTACCTAATTTTCATTAGTTTTTTTTTTATATCTTTTTAAACAATTTCGTGTCATAAATATTTGGTCATGTAATTAAATTTGTGATAAACATAAATGTTGAATGCACATGGAATGATTTAAACAAGTACCGCAATGGCTAATAACTATTTTAATTGTAGTATTCAATAATATGGTGTGATTCAAATAATTCTCTGTGAAAAAGATTATTTTGTTTAAAATTATAAATGATGATACAAACAATTGGATCTTTAACTATGGTTATTCATAGCTACAGTTCTCTTTTGTACACAAAGATTTATTTGTGAAATTGTAAATTTACATAATTTAACATAAATAAAATTTCATAAAGTATAAATTGAGGCCATTACTTAAAGCATAGTGATTTAAATCTATCTGAATTATCATTCCCTTCAAAAAAATCTATTCATGGACTTCATATTGTTTCTTTTTGTCTATAAGTTTACTGAAGGACAGCTTTCCTGAAGTCTTAATTAATGATTTTAATTAATATAGTCAGGCCTTTATCAGTGAGAATGATCTTTCAATTTTATATTCTTAAAACATTGCATAATAGTTTTCAGGGGTTTATGACAGGCTAATTTTTTTCTTGTTTTTTTCCCCTAGCTTCTCTTTCTATAATATTTCCATTACTTTACAAATTAAGGAAGTAAAATTAAGGTTTTTTATATCATGCTTCAAAAGCACAAAAAAGAACATATCCATAATTTAAAGCACTAACTTATAATTCAAGAATGCGTGTCATGTTGTTAGTCAGGAGCTAACCCATAGAACCCACCAATGATGCTTTGGATTGGAGAAAATCATCTAAACCAAACATGGTATTATTAAAGGAGTTTCATTCCGTGGTGAATTGTTTAGGTATCAGCTTTTCTTTCACTGATATCTTTCCTGATACATCAGAATTTTTTAAAAGAATGGAAATTCCCTTCTTCACTGCACATCCATGAGGAAGTTAGCCAGATCGTCCACACATTCCTAATAAATAGGAACAACTGTTTTTTCTTAAGAGAAATCACCAGAAAGTAGCTGATCACGTGAATTGACCTATCTCAGCCCTCCTGGAAAATGTGGACTATATTAATTTATTAATTTTCAAGATAATGTTGAAAAATACTATACTTCTGCATAAATGAAAACCTCTTGATTGTAAACCTAAATTCCTTATCATTAATAATGAGATAATATTTCATATGCCAGCCAAATGCTTGTTTGGCTTTCACTAATTTTTTTTTTCCATTGCATGGAATCCATCCAATGCCTCAGGGGAATAAAACTGTCAGAGAATCAAATTTAATAAGTAATTTTAATAATGATACATTTAATTTCAGAAAAATCATATCTCATATCTATTTTAGAAAGCAAAGCTTTTCATTTACAAAAATCGAAAGGTAATTTTTCTTAAGGACCTCATGTGCTCAGACTTTATGAATCATGATTTCTGGTTCATGAAATGCACTATCCTTGTTTCATGTAAGACTCTAGTTTAGTTTTTCTTTCTTTCTTTCTTTCTTTCTTTTTTTTTTTTTTTACTAAAAAGCATCCATAAACCCAGCATGCTCTTCAAGAATAAGAATCTTACCAAGAACTTACATCTATTTGTATGCTTCTCCCCTATCTTGTTTCCTCTTCAAAGATAACTTTCTTCCAAATTTTATTTATCATTGTAATGTGGCACTTGAACACATGAGAAAAAGTTGTTCTTGGTATAGGATAAGAATTACTGAGACATAGCAAGCTTATTAGATAGCCAACTGTGATAGACAATGCTAAATTGTTTCAAGAACAGCTGTATCAATTTATCCTTTGGTGAGTACTGTATGAGAAATCCTATGGATTCCCTTCTGGTATTGCTTGACAGTTCTTGCCAATTAACTTTAATCAGGTTGAATCTGGTATGGTCTTGATTTGCTTATCTTTGAGATCTTAATTTGCTTCTCCAAAGCACTAACCTGCTGAAGTTCATTAGCTAAATGTGTTGACTTTCCTCTATGTGGCTGTTCTCTCCTCCCTGTTTTGCTATTGGTATCTTGGTTTTCTAATGATTAGTAAGAGATATATCCACCTATTTATCTAGATATGTATAGATTGCCTGTATCTATATAGTATCACACTTCTTTATAGTTCTGTGTTTCAAATGTGTTCCCTATTTGCTGTTTCTCTTTTCACTTTTATTTTCTTTTAAGTGTCTTTAGAATTTACTGCAACCAAGACAAAATTTTTAAACCCTAAGGAATGTATTAAGCATAACACATGAAAACATCACATTTAGGAGGCAGTTTTCCCTGTTCTGTTGCAGGCATGAGAAGAGAGATTTGCAAAGATAGCTTAAAACACATGTTGATATTTTATTAACTGCCCCTAAGTCTGAGTCCTGCTCCTGCCTATGCACCTGGTAAGTTTGGTTGGAAAAGGAAATACAACTCAAAGAGGTTTGGAAGGGAGATCTTACAGTACAGAACACTTTCAGGAAAACCTAAGGAAGTGGGAATAAAAGTTCTGACTTTGGCATAGCTTGGGAAGAGTAGAGGTAAATAAATGGGAATTTTGGTTTACCTGAAGGTCTTTTGCGGAAAGGAAGATGCAAAACTAGCTTAAGGTCCCATCTGATGTGGCTTTTAAATTTGCAATCTTCATGAGTTGGGTAGTATATAAAGAAAAAAGAAATTGGGAAGTTACTACAGCAAATAAAATAACTAAGGGCCACATGGTCCCAATTGTGTGTCTTGGCACTACCTGTATGTTGAGTTGACCAAGGAAACCCTGAATTGGGTTCAGTTTTCCTGATTAGCTTCTCACTTTACTTTTGTCATAGACAATGTGGAACAATGTAATAGAGCATTCTCGAACTTTAACCTCTGGCAGGTGTCACCCAGAGTGCTTGGTGAACTATAGACTGTGGGGATGGGCCCCACCTCCAGAGGTTCTGATCAGTAGCTTTGGGGTAGGATTCAAGAATTCATTTCTTATAAGTTCCCAGGTGACACTGCTGCCGCCGCCTCTGGAACCCTCATTAGAGAATCACTGGTAACAGATGATACCAAATCTCAAAGACAGAAGAGTAGAGATGTATTTCTTATAACATCTTCTAAGTGTGATAGTGTGTTTATATGGTTGTGGTAGTGTAGGGAGGTCCGGTGTTCCTTTCCAGCTTCTAAGGTCACCTTGAGCACCAATATCCAACTGTTTGACTAGGCATGTAGAAGAGTACATGCAGGTTTGCCTGGACCAGGTCTGGAAGGAGCATATGTTTCCGTCTGTCATGGAACTCAGATACATACAAGGGAGACTGGACAACATTGTCTAGTCACATGGCTAGGAGGAATGGGAATTAGATTTGGTGAACAGCTGGCCAAACTTTGAGTACTTGAAATAAAAAAATGGGGTGGTTGAAAGTAAAATAGAGGCAAATACTTCTTATTTGAGGAACTGGGGTTTTGTACCACAAATACTTATCTTTATGTTCTGGCTCCAGCCTCCATCTTTGTTCTCATCACCCGCCATTGTCTCCCTTTCCACTCCATGTTCCAGCCTGTCCAGCTTTATTTCTGCTGCTTATGGGACTCATGCTCTCCAAGGCTTCTTCTCTCAATCTATTTTTCTCTCTTTGCAAGGCTCCTGTTTTTCACTTCTTTGGTGCCATTTGTTGATTAACTTATTCATCCTTCAGGTCTCACTATATCAGGGGAAACCTTCCCTAACTACTACAGAGACCCAAGACTAAATTAGTTGCAACTAGCAGAAGAGCTGAATATACCAATACTACCCTGTTGTTTGTTCTACTCTTTGCTTTCCCTGTCACCACCATGCCTCTCAACCAATGGGCCTCCATGATGTGGCAGGCACTGAGCCTTTTTTCATGGTGACAGTATCTGGCACTCATAGAAGGAAGAAAGGAAGGAAATATTTTTCACATGATTTCATTATGCATCAACAATGAAATTCTTGTTGGTTACATACTGATTACCCAGACTAATTTGGCTGATTTTCATTAAGTTGAGTCCTCTTCCTTCCTCACTGGTTTGTGTTTGTACCTGACTCTCCTCCAAGTTGCATTCATGGCAAAAAAAAAGAAGAAAAAAAAAAAGGATGTCACTGAAAGAGGAAAACCCCTTCCTGGGCCAATTGTCTGTGTCACCATACTCTTTGGCATTCTGAAGAATGACTGTTTTTTTGTTTTTTGTTTTTTGTTTTTTTTTTTTTAAAGAGAGAGGGACAGTGAGAGAGACAGAGAAAGAGAGAAACAACTTTATTCAGTTTTTCACATGGCCTTAGTTGCTTCAACACTTAGTTGTGTATGTGGTGCTGGGGTTTGAACCCGGGTACTCGTGCTTGCCTGGCAAGCGCCGGAACCACTGAGCCATCACTCAGCCCCGAATGACTGTTTATACATCATGGAAAATGTATTTGCAGCACCCTGATGAAAGCCACTGCTGTGTATATGCATAAGCATATATTTTGACACCTGCCATGGAAGAGATTGAGAAGACAGAAAAAAAGTCTTCGAGAGTTTTGTTGAATGAAGAGCTTGAAGAATGGTCCTGGAAGACTTTTTCAAAATTTATTTCAAAGTTTTGAAAATAATGATTGATCAAGAAACTCATTGAATCTGAAATGAGAAAGGTGGTCTGTAACAGATAACAGCTTAGCTCAGGCTATGAATTATAAAGTGGTAGCTATGCCAAATGACAGAAAATAAAGAGGAGAGTATTGCAATTTTTCCTAACCAAAGTATAACAGTTATAGCAGTCACATGTGCTTGTGTGTGTGTGTGTGTGTGTGTGTGTGTGTGTGTGATGCTGGGGACTGACTCTGGGACTTTGTGCATGCAAAGCAAATGCTCTACCACCACGCTGGGTCCCCAGCTCCAAGAGTCTTGTCCTGCATCACTGGTATTTCTAAGTCCAATAGAAGTGGGGTGGAGGTGGGGGTGGGAGAGATAAAATGGGGGAGAAAACAGAGCAAAAGGTGTGAGTCATAGTCCCTCTGCATGGTTACCACACTAGCGATTTTTCATGTTCAAGTTCAGGGCTAGAACTGGGTCTGAATGCTGCTTTTCTTCTAGCTTAACTCATCTCTGCTGCTTTAATTAAGATGTAAATCCTACATTCAACTATTCAGGACAGACTTACCACTGATAGCCCCAGGCATGGCACTGAGGCCTGGTGGGAATTCTGTGGCTTCTCCTTGAGGCTCCGTCCTTTTCCCCTTCTCTCCTGACTCGGCTATTTCACTGCTTTGCGTGGACTTCCCCGGAGATTGCAGCAGGATAATCAAAGGAGAGCAGGCATAAGCCAGACAGTTTTGTAATGATTTGTAGTGCTTATAAAACCATTCCACTAAGGAAGGAGATTTTAATGAATTGTTGCCATAAGGGCTTAGGATTATCTGTGATTTTTAATTATTCCAACTACCCAGATAATTCTTTGTCATAGAATCAAGACTTGCCTACTTGGTTTGGATTATTGAGATGAGGCTCCTGATGTGCTGAATAATTAAAAGTGCAATTGATCCTTGACTCCCTAACTGGATATGTACTGATCTCCTTTTATTAGATATCTTTTTGTATCTAATGCATATTGTCAATTTTTTTATTTTTTTTAAGTTTCTTGCTATATTTTTTTTATTTAATTTTTTTTGTTATTTTGAGCAACCTTACAAGATTACATATTGTCAATTTTTAAGTAGAAATCTTGTTCCTTTTTCTCTAAACATCAATGGTATTCTTTAAGTAACCTATCCTTTGGTCAAAGCCCATTTATATAAATCAGACTGAAGCCGACCTTTTTAAATGCCAAAAGTAGAATGTTTTAACTAGTTTTTATTTTCAACTGATTGTGTTAAAAAAAAAAAGAAAAATGAAAAGGAGACCTTATTTTTAAATGGCAATTATCTTTGCATTTATATGCCACCACTTTGCAAGGGAGTATGCTGTAAAAGGACATTTATTCATTCTTTCATTGTTATTCATGAGATACTATAACTCAGTCATAAAATCACAGATGAATTGCCTTAAATGAGGATTGGAGCATAGCGAACAAGTGGCAGAATCAGACCCTGCTCTTCAAGGCACTGTGGCCCCAGTGGGCAAAGCTTTGGTTTCTGACAGCACATTTATTTTTTAAGGAAGCTGGAGAGGGCAAATTGGAGGTAAAAGGAGAAAATCAGTAAGGTAAAGCATTCACTTATATTTCAGAGGAGTAAAGCTGGATAAAACAAAGATAAAAGAAATACAAATGGATCCTTGCCCTTGGGAAAACCTGGAGATCTGGAAAAATTAGCTTCTAATCCAAAAAAAAAAAAAGTTTGTGTTGAACTAAAATAATGGACCACATTGAAATTCTTACTGGGACATTCTCTACAAATATTATCTGAAATATAAATAATATTCAATAATATAGGACAAGGAACTGTGTTTGATATCCTGTCTTGTCAAAAGTACAGAACCTTACGCTCACCTTGAAACACAGACAGACCCTATGATTTTCTACTCTTGGAAAATTTAAGCTGTTACGGCTTGGATGAAAGATGTCCCCCAAAAGTTCAATGTGTGAGACAGTGCAAATTGACTGGGAAGTGAATTGATTGGTTATGAGAGCCTTAATCCAATCAATGAATTAATCCCTTGGTAGAAATTAATTGGGTGGTGACTGCAGGCTGGTAGGGTGTGGCTGGAGGAGGTGGATCTTTGCAGGCTGTGCCCTTAGGGTCTGAATATTGTATCTGGTGAGTGGAGTCTCTCTCTCTGCTTCCTGGAGCTGTGCCTCAGCCCACCTCCCTCTGCCACACTCTTCCACCATGATGTTCAGCCTCACCTTGAGCCCCAAGGAATGCAGCTGACCTTCTATGGACTAAGACCTCTGAAACCATGAGCCTTAAATAAACTTTTCCTCCTAAAATTATTCTTGTCAGTTATTTAGTCACAGCAACAAAAAAAAAGCTGACTAAAATACTCTGCTATTTTACTTTCTTCTCCTTGACAGAATCTGTGTGATTACCAGCTTCTGTACCTGGAAGAGAAAATTTAAGTTCGGTATAGAAATAGGATACGGTTAAAGAAAAAAAAATCATGAGAAAATAATAACCTACAATTTTTGCATAAAATCACTTATTTATAAAATTATTTTTCTATGCAATAAAAAGGAAACAAATCATTTTGTAAACTACTTTTTATAAAAACTATTTTTTATAAAAATAAATCATATACTACAATTTTAAAAATTAATCTTTATTTCTTAATAAAAAGTTCTCAATCTTTGGAAATGCCTAAGAGTTAACTGGAACCTACTATGTGTGCCGATAGGCATCCTTATTTTAAAAGTATCTTCCATATAATCATTATTCTATTCTCTCTCTTCCCCCCCAGTACCCTAAAATGGAGAAAGTGACCAAATAGTTCCACCTGGACTTCTTTGGCTATTTCTCTGGAACATTCTCTCTGGATAATAAGTCATTCTGCCCTTGTTAAAATATTGATGGAATAAGTAGCCTTGTTCTGAAAACAGTTATTTTCCGGAATTTCTGTCTTACTGCTGCAGCCAAAACTGAATATTTCAGTGAGACAGGAAACATTTGAGGTGGTAATAGGAGTTATTCTGTCTTTTCTAGTAGTATAACCTATTGTAAATATGAATGAGTACATTCACCCCTGAATTTGTGCATTTTCCTCTAAGGTGGCCCAGGCAGTGAGTATGAGACATTCCATGAGCATTAATACATTTCGCCAGCAAATGCAGACTTACTTCAGCTGAGCAAAGTTGGGCCAGATTCTATTAATAATATCTAATGTCAATTGAAAATATATTTCCTGAACTCATTAATACATCTACCTAAAGCTTTAATGACATTTTTGAACACAAAATAAATATTTGCATAGAGAAGCAACATGCCTTTCTTCTGCAAGTGATTTTGACTATTTGCAATGCTTTCTGATGCTGCTTTTTTGGCCCCAGAGTGGAGAGTTAGTTGCTATAGTCAATAAAGTATAAGTGACCATGTAGAAGTTTCCATCACTGGGTTGTAGTCCATAAGCTCTATCATGTCTCTCTTTTATTTTAAATAGGATTAATCCTTTTCTTTTGGTACTTATTTCAGTGTGTCCTCGTGAAAAAAAAGAAACAATGATATTGCAGCCTTTGAAGGTAAATGGGTGGCTATGGAAGAAATTATACTTAGTAAAATCAGCTTAACCCAGAGATCCAAGGGTCAAATGTCTCCACTCATCTGTGGAGGTTGGAACTAGACCCTGGCCATTCAGAAAGGTGGTCTATTATCATGTGTTAAATCCAGATAAGGTGTAATGTTATATAGCCTAATACATTTTTAGAGATATTGTGGGTATGGGAAGGGAGGGATACAGGTGGGAAATTGGGGTGGCACTCCTGGGGGTAAATTTAGTATCCAGAAACTATACACATTTTATATTATTTTGTTAAAAATTTGTATGGTTGTTCAAAAATAAAAATTAAAATAAAAAAAAAAAAAAGAAAGGAGAGCTCAGGTGAGTGATAATGCCCCATGCTGCAGGATGGCAACCAGGACTGGAATCATCATCTCTTATACACAAAAAGGGAAATGGCACAATGTAACTCATCGTGTCAATGGCTTTAACAACCCAGGAAGCAAATTACACGATGCATACAATTTTCCACCCAAGAAGGAATCATGAGGATCTGTCACTTTGACGTAGCAATTACAGTGACCAGTGATTGTGTCTCTGGACTGCTGATACAGGAGATGGCACCAGGTTCCCTTCTCTCAGTTGAATAGTGAATATCAACTAGAGAGGTGGTATCTTTTATAATCCATCTCCTTTGGTAAGGGAATATGAAGTAGAAAAAAAATGAGCCACTTCTTCTCTTCCTGGTGCATTTATGCAGGAATACCTGCGGTCAGGAATTCTTGTTTAAATTCTTCCCTAGCACCCCACAAGGGGCTGATTTACAGTAGTCTGCCAGTGAATGTGAATTGGTAAACAAAAAGACATGAATTAAATAAATTAACCTTCCATAATTGCATTTGCATCCAAAGCCTGCTGCATTTTTTAAAAGAGAAAGAGAGAGAGAGAGATTAAGAAAATCAATTTTATTTAGTTTTTCATCTGGCCTTCTTTTATCTGACATTTAGTTGTGCATGTGGTGCTGGGGTTCAAACCTGTGAACTGTTACTCCAACACCAAAGCTAGCAGTATTTTGACCCAGATTTCCTCTTGTATATTTCCTGTTTCTCCCTCTGTCAATTAGGACTGAGGCATCTTGTTATTTCTTGATAAGTTTTTCGTTTTCCAATCTCTGCACCTTTCACATACTGTTCCTGTGATTGGATGCCTCTAACTGCCTGGCCTGCAGGACTCCAAATGCTAGCCTCCTTCCCAACTTGTACTATTCTTCTAACTTACCAGATACCCTCTCGTTCTTAGCATGTTTCCCGTGTCCCTATCTGAAATTATTTCATCTTCCTTGAAACACCATTAGATCTTTTGTATAAACCATTAGGAATTCTAAATTCTATTATAGTTCCATTTTTTTTATTACATCTGCCTTCAATACTATAAGCACCCTGGAAGAGGGAAAAATGCAGTGTACAGAGCCTTTCAAAGAGCAAGCAGGTATTTATTCAGAAAGAATTTGGGTACCAACTTTTAGTTAAATTCAGGTAGAACATTCAGAGGAGGGCTGGAGCAGTGGCTCAGGGGTTACAGAACTTGCCTGGCATGTATGCAGGTTCAAACCCCAGCACCATGTACACAATCAACTTTTGAAGCAACAAGTCACATGAAAAACTAAATAAAAATTGCTTCTTTATTTCTCTCTCTCTCTCTCTCTCTCACTGTCCCTCTTGTTAAAAAAAAAAGAAAACAAAAGAAATTCAGAGGAGCAGTCTCTCCCTAACCTCTGCCCCTCCACCTACTTTTTCTTTCTTTCTTTCTTTCTTCATTCTTTCTTTCTTTTCCTTCCTTTTTTTCTTTTCTCTTTCTTCTTTCTTTCTCTTTCTCCTTCTATTTCCTGTGTTGTATGAACATAGTCAAAGGGGTGGGGGGAGATGGGTATGGGAGAGAAATTCTTTGATAAATTCTGAAGAATATAATCTCTGTTCTGTATTTTGAGAATATGGTAAGATTTATAGAGACACTGACCTATATCAGTAGCCACCAAAGCATGTGACCATGGCATTTTAGACACCAGGAATAGAGAACATTCTGATAAAGACAGGTCACACACTGAATACAGAGAATAAAAATGGAATTGGTCGCTCAAAAGCAACATAAAAACCTGGAAAACCATAAATGAATACAGAGTTCCTGACTCAAATAAAACTGTCAAAGTTCTGAATGGAGATGATTTCAGGTCTGCAAAAATCTCAGAAATGCATACTAATAATCCTTTTGCAGGACGGTACTAGAGATTGTGAGTTATACAACAAGGGGATCAAGTAAATAAGAGAATGTTTTGAAACCCAGGAGTATATGAAAAAAGGTTCAACATCTCTAGCAATTAGAGAAATAAAAAGTAAAACTATACTGAGATTTCACCTCACTCCAGTTAGAATGACAATAATCAAGAACACAAAAAATAATAAATGTTGGCAGGGATGTGGGGAAAAGAGTATACTTATACATTGTTGGTGGGACTGCAAACTGGTATAACCACTCTGGAAAACAGTATGGAGATTCCTCAAAAAACTAGGAATGGATCCACCATTTGACCCAGTTATCCCACTCCTCAGTATATATTCAATGGACCTAAATTCAGCATACTACAGTCATGCAGACACATCAATGTTTGTAGGAGCTCAATTCACAGTAGCTAAGCTATGGTACCAACAAAGGTGTCCTTCAACTGATGAATGGATAAACAAAATGTGGCATATACACACAATGGAATACTACTGAATCATAAAGAAGAATGATATGTCATTTGCTGGCAAATGGATGAAATTGGAGGATATTGCACTAAGTGAAATAAGGCAGCCTCAATAAACCAAAGGTTGAATGTTCTCTTTGGTATGTGGAAACTAACCCAAAATAATAAAAAGAACAGAGGAATAGTCAAAGGGGAAGGTAATGGAAGTAGGATGAATAAAATAGGAAAGTTAATGGAATCAGACTTCCTCATGTTCATATATGAGCAACATATATGTAGATATAGATATAGATATATCAATGAGTCACTACAAAACAAAAAAGCTAGTAAATAACAGAAAGACAAGTAGAGAGAAGAGAAGTGTGCAGGATACTGGGGCTGAATTAGACTAAGTTACACTGCATGCTTTTATAAAAATATGAATGCTTATCCTATTATAAATATACCTAACAAGAACAGAGGGTGGGAGGAAGGGTGCAGAAGGGGAAATTCTGGAACTGAGTTGAAACAAGGTACACTCCAAGCTTTTATAAGTATGTCATTGTATATGCTATTGTTAAGTACACTAAAAAACCATGCTTTTCGTAGGTATAGGAATCATGTCAGTATGCTTGGGTATGTTAGAATGAATATATACTCCAGGGGATGGAAGGGCAGAGGTGACGGAGTGCTGGAAGGGTATTGGCCAAATTATGTTGTTGTATTGTGTGCATGTTTGAATATGTGACAACAAATCCCATCATTATGTACAAGTATAATGCACCAATTAAAAAAAATAAATCCATTGAAGAAAGGGTGAGAAAAATATCAAGTTGGTGACAAGGGTGACAGCTCTGAGGGTAGAGGAAAGAGCAGTTAGAGCAGGCTGGAGAGCTCTGGGAGGGGTATCTGAAGAACTAGTCAAAGAAAAGTACTGGGTTATCAGACATATTTGGCAGCAGAAGAGCCTGTTTTGAAAGTCATTTTTTCAAAGCCTTTAATGAGAACAAGAAGATTTAGTCATAAGTCTAAATGAATCCAAGAAAATAGAAGAAAAGAAGGGGCTATTAATCAATTCCAGAATAAGCTGTGCAATGTATAAAAATTATGGAGAAAAACTCAAGTAATGCTATTTTATTCAACTAAGGCTACAACTTTACATAGTCATAATCATAACCTGGGTTTACAATTTAATTTATATATTTCTAAGTTCTTAGGTATAGAGAAAGAATCAAATTCTGACCCTACAGCTTACTGGAAGTGTGACCTTGGACAAGTCTCTTAGGCTAAGTCTAAGTTTTCTCAGCTATGACAGGAGAGGAGAAAGTGCTGATCTCAAAGGATTTTTATAAGGAGGGAATGAGATGCATATAAAGCATTTAACAGAATTTGGTAAACATCAACTGTGCAATTCACTCACTGTATTCTTCATTTCCTATTTTATAATTTGCCTCTAGTAAATCAGTTTTCTTCTGGATTATTATCTGTTGTGTCCAAATAATTCATCAGCGTCTCAAAGAATTTTCAAATTGGAAGACACATCAGTCATTGGCAAATAAAGCCCTTGAAACATTCTTTTTGAATTAGGGAACTTGAGTACTTCTTTGCCCTAAAGTGTGTAACTGCTCATTGTAACCTTAGACGTTACTGTGGTTCTCAAAATGTGGCCTGTGGACCAGCAACACAGGCAATGGCCTTTACAGGTTAGAAATGCAGATTCTCAGTCTCTACTGTAGACCTACTAAGTTAGAAACTCCAGTGACAGGGCCCAACAATCTGTGCTGGAAGATCCCCCCAGCTGACTCATACATGCTAAAGTTTAATAATGACTGGTCTAGATTTTTTCAAAGATAATATCAGAAAAAGATGGGAAATGATAGAGATGTGTTTGTATGCTCTGTGAGTGGCAGGTCAGCTAGATTCAATAGTTCCCCCACTAAAGTTTACTGGGCTTTTCCTCTGTTCCAAACACTATAATAAGTAACTAAGGATTCAAGATGAATTTATGTGAGTATAACAAACATGTTCTTGACCTACCAAAGTTTTCATAAAATCATTTTACCCAGCCTAATGGACTCAATGATTGGTTTTCTTACAAATGTGATTGCATTATCAAGCCCTCTGGATTATTTCGTAGCCTTTGGCTTTCTTGTTTAAGTGACTATATTTTCTGTCTCTTGTCTATTTTCCTGAAAGCTGATGGAGTGTGCATAAATTCATTTTCTTTGTTGAATGTTTTACATAGAATTTGGCTGTAAAATAATCTCCCTTTTGATTCATGTAAAGTATGTACCTAGCAGAAAATTACCTTTGCTTCTGCATTGCTATGATTACAGATGATGATTTCCTGAGTGCTTGTGATCCTTGAAGATAAGTTATTCCAAGTATATCTCTCTCATGTCATTGGAGAAAGTCCCTGAAGGTGCTTTTTCTATAGATCTGGATTGTTCTCTAGGGACTCAGTGTCCTCAATATCTCAAAGAGCTACATGTATGTTATTACCTCTTCCTGGTGACCATGTAGTCAGCGAGCTTCTAAGGACTCAATTTTAATGAAGTTTAAAAATCTAAGTAGATTCATATGAAGGCAGGAAAATAAAATAATAGAATATGGGTTATGAAGGAGAGCAGTTAGGAGGGGGGCGGAGAAGCAGGGAAAGAAGCCTAATGGGCACTTTAATGAGAATGAGTAAGCAGCCTGCACTGTAATAAATCTCCTAGGCATTGATCCCAATAAACCATCTTAATCCTTAGGGCCATTCTGGCAGCATGAGATAACTGCTCTGAAACCAAAATGTATTTAGCATAAAACTCACATTCTGATGTTTACAGTATATCTCCTTTAAAAAAAATAAATTGAAAATTCAAACTTCTTTGAGATGGCATAAGGGGATTCAGCTCTTCCTGGGTGTCATCTAGCACCTGCCTGCCAAAGCCAACACTTGGATGCCCACTGGCCAGGGAGTGGATCTTTGTTAACAGAGGTCTTTGGAATCCACCATTCCCTGTGAGCATCATTTGACTAGAGCTTGGAAACTTTCCGTTACTAGTGTGCATGAAGAGGGGTTGTGGGTGACTATGAATGTAATGACAGTCCCATTTCAACTGACTAATGTGAGGAAAATATCAAAGTCATGTATCAACATGGGGTTGATCTATAAAATTCCTGAACTGAAAAACAAAAGAATTATTACTTTCATCATTAACCATGATTGAAGGGTGTTCAACTCCTTCTTCTGTTTTCTTTTTCAAATCCCATTAACTTACCTGTACCTGGTGTTCTTAATAATGCACACTTGTCAGCTACTGCTACATAACATCAACACTGTAGTTATAGAAGCAATTGCCCCAGTGCACATCTATGTCATTAAATTGCAGCTTGCCACCTGTTGAATGAGGAGATCAAGGAGACACGTGACTTAGGTTCTCAAAATATATTTCAGGGAAGTGGTATTCATAATATGGTTCAATTTTTAAATTTAAAATAGTAAAAGATACAGAAAGTCGAACTCTAACAGATGGTTTATTATATACATACAAACACCTCCATTTTTTTTTCTTTCTTACAAAGAAGTCTAGGGTGTGTGTGTAAATTCAGAGCTTATTCCTTTTGGATTGGAGAGAGGAAGAGGGAAAGGAAGAGTGAGGGGTGCATTGCTGTTTTAAAGGCTTTAATTCTGAACCTATCTTCTGAGCAATGACCAAGGACTTGGGAACTTAGGAATGTCTCTCCTCCATGTGCTCTCCTACCCTGGGCTACCTTTCCCTTCTTGTTCAGATAATGAGGAGTAATTGCCCAAGCCTTCTCATTTTAACATCAAAGCAATTCCGGTCACTCATACCCATGCATGAACGTAAAACAGATTTTCCTTGTTGGTATTTAAACATTGAAAGCTACACTGTAATCCCAAAGAAGTTTTTGGCCATTCAGTTTTAATGATACTTTTAATGTTATGTACCTTTTGACCCCAAACCTTACCCTACATGCCCCCTTTTTTTTTTGCAAACCTAGACAAAATATGTTCTCTGCTGAGTTTCCAAAAATAAAATTACAAATAAAATAAAATAGGACACATTTCTATGTAGAGAGTTAGAATAAAAAATATTAATTTGCTGAAACAATTATTATACTTTGACCCCATGAAACCAAGTAGCTTTAGTTTCTATTAGTTCAATACATTTATTCTTCCTAACACTTACCTTGATGATGATAAAGAATACATTATCAAATGTCCATACAGAACTCTCTGACTTTCTTGCATGACATTCTTGCATGATAAAAATAATAGGTCAAAAACAGAAGGTAAGTGAGAGCAATGAGAAGAATATCACTAATGTCAACAGAGTGGAGTGGTAATAAAATAACTTGAAAGTCTGCTAAATGAATATCACTTAGATACATACTTGTGCAAATTCAGTGTGGTTGTGGCTATTACGAGCACATTAATACAATACTATTGAAGTATGCTAGTAGACTTTACAATCACATTTCTAGAGGTAAAAAAAAAAAAATATTTCTCAGCTTCCACACATGCAATTTAGTAGTATTCCTCCTCATCCACTCCCTTGAAGGAGCACATAGAATCTCTTCCACAATGTCACATTTTACAAAAGACATGGCAGCTGTATATAATCTCTAGACTGATTTTTGTTCATTCCAAAAGGTGACTGAGCACAGTTAAATTGAAATACTAACGAGCTGAAAAATCCTTTCAGTTTTCAGGCAATCTCATTAAATGATGAAGCGTCTACTTAGTAGTTAATCCCCTCTTTTATGTTGTCATTGAATAAAGAACTGGAATCATGTCATTAATTGTCCATCAGAAAGAACATTAGATTTAGTTACTCTGAAACACAGTGAAAGGGATAAGGTCGAGGGACTCAATAATAATAATTCTCCATATGTTTCTTTTTTTCTTTCTAAATATCATGTAGTATTAACAGATATTCTTTCATTGAGGGGTGGACATAGATAAAATAAGGTGACTTCAAAATTAATAAATCCTGAAACTAAATGATGGCTACATGGAGGATAGCTCTACTATTCTCTTTACTTTGGGCTATTTGAAAATGTGCATGATAAAAGGTGAAATTAAAACCCAAATCAAAATAATATGTATAAATAAAGGGGAGCAAGTTTGCCTGAAGGCCTCTTTCTTCTTAGTACCTGGATGACCACCAGTCACGGGAAGCTGAGTGCTGGAACTTTGGGAAAGGAGTGAAAATCTCAGAATACAAGGTCTCCTTGAGCCATATTCGGGCTAGAGCTGGGAACAGAGGACTAGTGGGCAGCTACAAGGAAACTTGCTGGTGCGGGGCAAGTGAATTTTATATTTTCATGGTAAATTAAAGAATGAGAGATGGGGCTGGAGCAGTGGCTCAGTGGTAGAGCACTTGCCTGACATGTATAAGAACCCAAGTTTGATCCCCAGCACCACATACACAAATAAGTGTCAGAAAAACAAAAACCAGATGAAAAAATAATAAAATTGACCCTATCTTTCTCTAAACAAACAAACAAACAAAAAAACTTAGAGAAATACTCAGGGTGATTTTACAACTTCTATAATTGGACTTTTTGGTACTGGCTGGACAAGGACATAATGACAAATTTTGTTCCCTTCCTGAGTCAGGTAACAATGCCAAAATATAGAGATGACCAATGCTTATTAAGGTTTAAAATGAGTTGGGCATCATACATGTATTATTCAATTTAATATTTCCTAACAAAATACAAGTTAGGCTTAATATAATTATAGGCATGAAAGCTGAGTCTTAAGCAGGCCAACTAAATTATATAAAGTCATAGCACCATAGAAAGCCATGACCTTCTGATTTTAGAATCCACATCTCTAACCATGAAAAAAAATTAATTCAAGGTCTCATGAAGTTCCCATTGCTAATTTATTAGATCTTTAAGGTCTGGATATGGCTTCCCTTGACTTTTCTGATTTATAAGTCTTGACTGTGATATACCCTAACACTGCTCCCCAGTCCTGGATCCTACTCTCCTGATCCCACCCTGCTCTGTGATTTAGTGTTTCATGGACATATTTGCTCTTTTATGTAGACCATACCTTCATCAATGCTGCACTTGCTTCTAGATTTCTTGACTATCTTGATTCTTTTAAATTTTCACCCTACTAATTTTCTATACCGTGTTTATCTGCTATGAACTGAAACACGTCCTCCCGCTGCTTCCCCCAAGTTCATATATTGAAGTGCTGATCCAAAATATGACTATTTGGAGACAGATTCTTTTTTTTTTCTTTTTTTTAAAGAAAAAGGGACAGTGAGAGAGAGAGAGGGAGAGAGAGAAAAACAACTTAATTTAGTTTTTCATGTGGCCTTTGTTGCTACAACACTCAGTTGTGTACGTGGTGCTGGGGTTCAGAACTCAGGTTCTCCCGCATGCTAGGCAAGCGCCGTAACCGCTGACGCTGAGCCACCACTCCAGCCCGTGCAGACAGATTCTTTAGGAGGTAAAATTAACTCAGGTCATCGGTTTGGGACACTTATCATCCAGGGCTGGTGGTAGCCTTATATAGAGAGGAAGACAAAGAATTCCTTCTGTTTCTCAGCACATACAGAAGAAATGTCATATAAAAACACAGAAGGAAAATAACTGGAAGCCATTTGCCACAAGCCAGGAGACAGTCCTCACTAGAAAATGAGCCTTCCCAGGCGTTGATCTGAGGCTTCCAGCCTTGAGAATTGTGAGAACTATTTTTAAGCTACCCTAACTGGTATTTTGTTATGGCAGCCCAAGCAGACAAATACAACATCTCGTCATCCTGTGCCTTGGGTCCCATCTTTATCTACTGGATAAAAAGGAAAATGCTTGCTTCTCTAGAGATGCACTACAAGATTGAAAGGACTCCAAATTAAGAACCAAAAGATCAGGTCATTACTCTGCTACTTACTAGCTATGTGAGCTAGCAGAGGTCATTTGAGTCTTTTTGAGTCTGTTCTCCTTTTAACATAAGCAACCAACAAAATGCTTACCCTCACTTCTTCACAATAAAAGAGAAAATGTAAAAATAGCAATGCCAGGCAATGTTATTGAATAAATAATTAATTAATTAATACCATGTCAATAAATTACGGAAACCATCCGCTGACTTCTGCCAGGTGATCGTGGGACCCCCTCTAGTTGGTCTTGTTCAGTGTGGTTAGAATAATGAGGCTCTCTTGCTGCAACTTTCCCAACTCTGACACCTTCATGGCAAAATGTCAGTTTTTGGTCCTGTTCTTTCTGTTTTTGTTGCTACATCAGAGGATCAATCCCTCCCCCACCCTTTTCTTTGTTTCTTTCCTTTTTTTTTTTTTTTTTTAGAGAAAAGAACAGTGAGAGAGAAAGAGAGAATCCATTTTATTTAGTTTCTGAAATAAAAATCTGTTTTATTTAGTTTCTCCTGTGGCTTTCTTTCATTGCTCTGACACTTTGTTGTCTATGTGGTGCTGGGGTTTGAACCTAGGTCCTTGTGCATGCCAGGCAAGCACCGTAACTGCTGAGCCACTGCTCCAGCCCCCACCCTTTTCTGCAAAGTAATACTTCTTTTTGGAGCTTCACTTCCTCTGCTCATCTTTCCCTTTCACTAGGGATAGATCAGTTCCTTACCTCTTGAAACTGCTCATATCCTTTGTACTCTGTGATAAACCCTTGTCTTTGAAAACCTCTCTAGGTGTTCTCTGATCCCTCTTTTCCCTTTAATTGACAATTCCTAGGGACTTTGCATATCTGTGATCCTTCCACTTTATGATGTTGATCCTGTGTCAGTGTTTTGTTTGGAGTAACATACAGCCCTTACCTCTGCCTCTCAATGTCTTCAAAGCTTTCCTGATGTAGACCCCCTCTGCTAAGCTCTCATTTGAGTCACTTATTCTGAACTGCCAAAGAACTTAGTTTATATTTTTGAAAGCTTGTGTTCACTGTAGTATCGTTATCTGTACATCCTTAGTAGATTCATAGTAATCAATTAGTAAATGTTCAATAAATACATTAGTTATCAAATTGATCTCAAATAATATAATGAAGATTTCAGTTCTACTGTGAAAAATATAAGTTTTGATATTTTTGGAGAAAGATCAAACTCCAACTAAAATATAAGCGAAGAGTGTCTGGCCTTCACAAATCTACACAAAAGACAAAAATGGCTTGAAGTCCTAATAGTCATTTTCTGCACTTGCTGAAACTAAGGAAGACTAGGCAACAGTGAATTGGCTGACACATAAATGTTTAGTAAATGCTTGTTAAATTATCAGAAGTGTGAATGCTTAAAATGACCCTTGAATTATACACTAAACAACGAGATTTAGAAAGTTTATGGGAGGAAAGCTAATATAGAATCTGAAGAGGTCTCTAAAGAAATGATGGTTCTATGATTTGGGAGGGATAGAAGTCTGCCATTTGAGAAACAGGATAAATTACTCTCTGAATCTTTCTTTTGGGCTCTACATCTAAGGAGTTGATTGAGGTAAAGGGTTTTACAGGAATGTGCACATTTCTTGTGGAAGACTCAAAAAGCATTCAAAGAAACAATAAATAGATGTTATTTGAACTGGAGAAGAATAAAAGCAATTATGATTTTAGGTGAAAAATCGGTAGATTTCTCACATTTATCTTTCTTGACTTTTGGAGGAAGTTTTGCTTTTATTTTTCCTAATATAAGAAAAGATGACTAAAAATAAAATATCAGCCATCATCATTTCAGGACTATGAGCCCTGCTCAGCACTTAAATTCATATCAGCTCATTTAATCATACAACAGTGCTAGAAGGTGGGGAATATCTTTACAATGTCATAGAAGGTGTTAGAACCACTGCATTCTCAAGGTGCCATAGCCAATAGTAGATGAGCCCAGGATTTAGAGCCAAAATGTAAACTAACCCTTTCTATTAAAAATACCCATGGCCAAATTTAAACACATTGGAAGGGATGGCATAATCTCAATACTTTCTTATAGAAAGACAATGAAAAATGATCCCTGTTGATGTACTTTGACTAATGTATTTAGGCAAGTGCCACTTCAGTCCTGATGGAATCTATAACATTTTCTCAAATCTGGCCTTTCCTCAATTTATCCCAGCTTCTAGCTACTTGCTTAAAATGTGCTGTCAGACAGACATGCTACCAAATGTCGATGCTGTATGTTTATTAGTTGTACTTATGTTTGCAATCAAAACACATGACTAGAAGAACAAGCCTTGTTTTGTCAATTACAGCTGGTAGACCCTGATTTGATTTGGCCACGATGCTTGACAACTACTAAATAAATACTCTTCTGCTGTGGAACTTATTGTGGAATTTCTAATTGTAGAAAGAAGCTATTATATAGGGAATAGCAAAGCTCAAAGTAAAAGCCAGAAAATTACATTGTTAAGTAACTGTCAGTCAAAGAAACTTTTATTGTTTTAGTCCACCCCAACTACCTTGCTAGTCTAAGTCATTGGGTTTCAAGTCTATTTTTATGTTTATTTTGAGGAGAGAATACCAAATCTCGGAGACACTGTGACATTCACCCACAGGTGGTCAGTAGTCCATATGGTGCACCCACCCAATTCCCTTAGACTGATCTTCTATGACATTTCACTGACTTCCATGTCAGAGAGGCTTGACTTTTCACATGATTAGAAATGTATTAGCCCAACTGTCCTTAAGTTCTTTTTGTCTTCATTTCCTTATCTTTAATATGAAGAAAATACTATTGATCACTCAAGGATTAAACAGACTACATTGATCAAAACATTACATGGCATGTCACAGGCACTGACAAATTATTCTTATCCTTCAAGTAAATTATCTAGACAAGAACCAAAAAAGGAACTTTCTATAATTTTACATGACTGAATCTGATTTTTTTTCCATTCCCAAGATAGTTAATAGCAAAACCATTCCACTTTTGAAATCTGAATGTGAATAGTTAATTATACCTGTTTAAAATTGTAACTCTATAAAAACTGTAACCAATATATGGATAGAGGATGGCTTCTAATTCAGCCTGTTTTTTGGGATCATGGTGAAAAATAGGCAATCACAGTGATTACTCGATTGGCAAAATAAACATGTGCTTAGGGATCCAGAGATAGAGGAAAGTATATGCTATAATTAGCATACGAAGAATTTTATAATCACAAACTCTAGAAAGAAACCATTAAAATTTAAGCACTCCATTAAGTTTTGTTTTAGGGTTCAGTGTTCAGTGTCGGTTTTAAAAAATTACAATATGGTGGGAGGCTTGGAAAGAAGGTATCTAAAGCTTTCTGTCTTTAAGGCTCTACATGAACACAGCTCTAGAATACTGTTCAAATTTATTGACTTGCAGAAAATACTTCAAAATACCAAATACTTTTTAAACCACAGTGTTCAATTCTTTTTCAGAGTACAATGCTTCTGCCGTCTTACCTTTTCAGAAACCTGCTTTTCTTCCTGGTTACTGTATGATGGCAATCTAAACAATAATGCCTGTGTTAACAGTAATTTATCATATAAACACACCACTTTTGATAGGTCTATGTAAGTAATTAGTCATCAGTATATAAGTAATTAGTATATAACAATCAGTAATTTATATAAGTAATTAAAACATTCTATATCATACAAAAGTAGTCCTAACTTAGGTTCCTTTTAATAAGATAGGATAGATTTAGTTGCAGGGTCAGTTATTTTCCCAATTTTTAAGAAAATAAAATTGCATCATCATACAAGGTTTTGGGAAGAACATTTTATTGCTAAGCATATCCTTGAACAAAAGTGCAAATATAAAATAAAGGGAAAAAGAAAAAAGAAAAAGCAGTAACATCACAACATCGTAAAATAAATGACTTCAGGAGTTGCTAATAAAACAACAGGAATATGATAAAAGCTCACATACAGAATGCACATGTTCCCATAAAATTGTCCAAATAGAAACTTACACTAAAAGGAATATAACAAATGTATTTTTACTCAAATTTAGAAAAGAAATGTAAAGAAACAAAGTAGGAAATCAGTTCACAAGACCTCAAGACTCCAAGAACAGCAATCTTTTACAGACATCGAGATATAATCAACTTCATAGAGGCTGGGCCATTTAAGTTATCTAAAATCGTGCTTTGATATCTTTTTATAGTCCTGTCTTTTTTAATGACAACAAAAAAAAAATCAGAAACTCTTAACACATTGAAATATCAGATAAGGAGGAACATCTCTTTCCATACACATTAGTAAAGGCTACCATTGTTTAGATTGCGCTTTTTGCCCCATGTCGTTCAGATATTTTTTTCAAAGTCAAATATTCATGCAACTTACAAAGACCAGCAAGAGTAGATTTCTAAATCTAAACAGCTGATTGGTTTTCATCTGTACAAAAGAAATTGTATATATCTGACCCTCCAGAGGACACACTCCATTTTCATGTAAATATTTACCTTGCTTTGTCTCTTGCTTTTGAATAGCTATGGCCACACAACCAGTTTATTATTTTTCTATACATTGTTTCCTCTTTACAAAACGAAAACAAACAGACAACTGGAAGATTAACCAAACAAACTGAAATAAACAAATAGAAAGGAAATAACAGTTCTTCAAGCAGTATGTACATAGGTGGCTAAGGAATTATACCAGCAAAAATGTAGTAAAATATGTAAACAAAATCTGAGAAGATTTTTTTTTAATTCTCTTTGACACAGTTAACTGTGACAAAACTGAAACTCACACTTTCTTCACATTTTAAGGTTTACTTTTTTGTTGTTTTGTTATTTTCTTTTAAAATAACATTCTCATTCCACTTCAAGACTTTAACAGATTTCTGTCAGTCATCCCATCAAACATACCATGATAAATATATCTGTATATATATTTATTTATATATATATTATACTATTAAATTCCTTTTTTTGTGTGTCACAGCAGCTTTATTCATTTATTTACTTGTTTTTATAAAAGATGGGTGAAGGGAGAAGTGAGCAAATGGAAGGACAGTTATCCGTGTCAGGCTACAAAACCAATTCACTATGGAAACCATTACCATGTTGGGGGGCGGGGAAGGACTATGCTATCTGCACTCTGTCATAACACAGTTTGGCTCATGTGACCTTTTATGGCTCCATCACAAGTTGAACTCCCATAGTGTCTGTTCTGATTATTCGGCAGACTTTGGTATTGTCTTTTTTTTTGTTTTTTTGTTTGCATGCATGTCAATCAGTTACAGATCCAGCCCACCCCGCTTCTCTTCCCTAGGAAAGACTCAGTTTTAGTTTGTGGGACTTTCCCCTTTAACACAATTTGGGTTAATGGACAGGAACAATATTGTTAAGTTAAGCCAATAGCTCGGATAAAGCCAGCCCTAAACCCAATCTGTTTAGGGTTTGGGGGGCAAATTCTAGAATTAGATCCTGGGGGACCAGCACTTGAAATCAATGTTATCACCATTACATGGGTTTTGCTATGAGTTTAGCAAAAGCGTCTTATAGGAAACAAACAACATATTCTAGAGACACCACACCTGATATGTAGTGAACACCATGGTAGCTTTGAGTTCATATGGCAATAGTCTCTCACACGTTTTGTTTTCTGAGTTTTTTTTCCTCTTCTTATGTCCAGTCATTCTCAAAAAATAAACAGAAACCCAAAATCCATTTATCCCCTCAGATCTTGAAAAGTTACACACACACTGGCCAGAACCAGATAAGGGTGATTTTTTTTTTTGTTTCATTTTTGTTTTTGTTTGTTTTTTTTTAACTTTTTTTTTAAATGTATTTGCTTTGTACATAATTAAACCGAAAAAAAAAATAACATTGTTACAGTCAAGCTTCACAAACATCGTTACAGACTCACTCGGAGTTATGGAACAAGTAAGCCATGGAGTCTGGTACCTTTCGGAAAGGTCCTGGAGAGGAGGGAGCGCGTCCGCGGGCGCGCAGCTGGGGCGCAGGGCGCTGGGCGTGTGCTTTATGGTACAGCAGGGCAGAGGGGACCTGTGTCCCCGGCCGCGGCGCAGCTGTGCAGGCAGACCCCTCTAGTGTGCGTCCTTTTAAAAGCGGTTTTCCCCACCATGGTCATGGAATACCCCATCAGAAGAGTTGCGACATCTGTCACATGGCGTGGTCCAAGTATTCCTGTGCGGATGTGGAAAGAACGCGGCTTTAAGTCCGCGTCTCACGGGCTCGTCGTGTCTACACGTAGTACTCCTTGTCCTTGTTTTTCTGTTTCTTGTGGCCGCTCTTCGAGCTCGGCTGCTTCTCCTTCACGAGCGTGCCGTTGCTCTGGGCCGAGTTGCTGATGTAGTTCCGCGTCTCGTCCACTTGATAGGACCCCTCGTCCCTGTTCCTGTACTTGTACATGGCGTACAGGAGGATCAAGATGCAGAGGGCGGCAGCAGCCACAATGCCGACGACCATCCCTGTTGTGCTGCTCGACTCCCGGATCACCTCTGAGGCCCCCGGGACCCGTCTGACTCCCGGCTCCGTGGGGTTTGCTGTGGGCACATTACGGAACATGGGGGAAGTAATTAGTGGGCTCTTCAGTTTGGTGCTGTCTAGCTCATAGGCAGTGGGCAACGGAAGCAAGGCTATATCAGGCTGGGGTTTGAGATCACGGTTATTCATTTTGCCAGCGGGCAATTTGGGCACCATCCCAGACGAGGAGGAAGCTGTGAAGCGGATCAGCTCAGGGGACAAAGATGTGGTAGTAGTCCTACTAGTTTCGGAGACTTTGTTAGGTCTAAAGTCCTTGGATTCCCACTTGGGCGCATGTGCTTTGTAGCCACCTTCGAAGATTGAAGTGGAAAGACTCTTATCTGTTACCAAGGAGAAGGTGGTGTAAAAATCTTCATCATCAGTAGGGGGCAGGTTAGAGTCAAAGGTTTCCCCTGAGCCATACCCAGATATCACCAAGCCATCATCATCACAACCATCGCTGCCTTGGTCCGACAAGCAAGGTAACCCCGCCTCAGAGGTCATGGACAGGGAATCTTTGGTGGTCTCAATAATGGTGAGGAGGGGGCGGAAGGTAGGGGGGAGTGTAATGGAAGGTACACGAGTAGCAATAGGAGGGGTAGCTAAAGGGTCTTCTACAAGAAGAGGGATAACTAATTCACCTCCTGGGAGCGAAAAGAAAAAGAAAAACAGAATTAGTACAGGTGCAAACACAAGTTGCAGTGACTCTCACTGTAGTTCATAGCATATGTGTCTGAGCCTACCATAAAAGGGCCAGGATCCACTGGGGATCTTTTCTGGTTGTAGCCTAAAGCATTCTAGGCTGACTTAGAGCTCTTTATACGCCTCTGGCCACCCAAGCCTGAAATCCTTACATGGGGGTCACAGATTTTCAAGGTACTCTCAAGCAATTATTTGGATAGAATTCAAATCTGCCATTTCCAGGATTTGCTTATGAGATAATGACTTTCAATTATACTGACAGGCTATCAAAAGTGTGTGTGTGAGGAGGGGGGTTGCACACACACACCGTGTGCTTAATTTGTGGATTGATGAAGGTACTTGTAACTTTTCTTTATTGCTTTCTTCAGTTCTATTTACTTGCACTCATGAGGATGGGAATGACCGGCTCTTCCTATCACCTGGACAAGAGTCCAAGATCAAGGTACATAAGAGTTGGTAGTGTTTTTGAAGTTACTACCTTTTATTTCACACTGTTTTTTAATTTGGCAAAATAAAGAGCCTAAGGCATGGGAGTATTCATCTCCCACACTTCTTTTCTTTCTTTCTTTCTTTTTTTTTTTTTTTAAGAGAGAGAGGGACAGTGAGAGAGAGAATCAATTCTATTTAGTTTTTCATTTGGCTTTGTTGCTCCTACACCTCATTGTATACTGGTGCTGGGGTTTGAACCCTCGATCTTGCACCTGCAAGGCAAGCGCCATACCCACAGAGCCACCACTGCAGCTCCACTCTCCCACACTTCTTTATTGCAGTTCTCATTTGCTAGAAGCTAAGTGACAGGAATTTGCAAAAGGTTCAACATTTTCATCTAACAAACTCATTTGAACCATGCTTTTCCAGAAATCCACTTGCTGCAGGACAACTTGCCTTGCATTAGCCTACTGAATGTTTATGTACTGCTTATAAGCTATGTGCAATATACGCTGAGTTGGAAGCTAGACTTTAAAGATACCCAGTCCAGATATCCACAACTTGCTGGAAACTGACTTTAGTTTCAGAAATATTGACTTGGAAAAGTGAGCTTTTAAATCAATGATTCTTTACTGAAGTGGCAAAAGCATATTGCATTTATAAACATGTGGACTAAGTCGGGAAAGTTCAGACTAGTTCATTAAATCACAGTGCCTGGCGAATCATGAGCACCACAAGCCTTCTGCAAGGAAGGCTGCTCACTTAACTGCAAGCCTGAGATTATTTGCCTATAAGCAAAAGAACCATGACCTCTTTTGCATCTCTTTGTAATGTTTTTATTTTTCTAAGCAGAGAGAGTATCTTAAGAAGTCACAGTTCATGTCCCTTCACTTAATTTATTCCAGAAAAATTTATTCCAACTATAGCTTAAAAAATTATCTACGGGGCTGGAGCGGTGGCTCAGTGATGACGACGCTTGCCTGGCATGCGCGAGGCCACTGGTTTGAAAGCCAGCACCATGTACACAACAAAGTGTCAGAAGTGTCAGAGCAATTAAAGCCAAATGAAAAACTGAATAAAACTGATTCTCTTGGGGCTGGAGCGGTGGCTCAGCGGTTTCGGCGCTTGCCTGGCAAGCACGAGGACCCGGGTTCAAACCCCAGCACCACGTACACAACTGAGTGTTGGAGCAACTAAGGCCATGTGAAAAACTAAATAAAGTTGTTTCTCCCTTTCTCTGTCTCTCTCACTGTCCCTCTCTCTTAAAAAAAAA
>PVKS010006130.1:0-80444 GCA_004027875.1 Aplodontia rufa
ACATTCTGCTTTATTTGTATAAATAACAAAATTAGTATAGTAAACATACTTGTCAGGTCTGATTTTATCAAAAAATTTTTAAATTTTTATAAATTAAAAATTATTTAGTTAAGCAGATTGAGAGTGATATGTAATCTCTATAGAAAAAACAATCATTAAAGAAAAATTTTAAAAGTTTGATGGAAAGAAATATTTAAATGGTATTAAAACAGGAAGAAGCAGGTATCCCAGTTATATTTGGATCCAGATATTTTATCATCAAACATATTAAAATATAGTAATACAAAACTCAGTCCTACAGAATTTAAAAAACAGGGTAAAACAGTTAAATGCATATGTAGTTAAGGCACTTTAAAATGCCATTTTTATTCTGTTTTACTGGGTAGAAGCTAAAATACTTCATTTTGTTGTCTATTCATTTATGGCCTATCTTTATATCTCCTTCCTGGTATTAATTATTCATTTTTTCATTATTGAATGGCAACAGCCAATATTGTCATGTAGTGTTTCTCTTTGCATTAATTTGGAAGGTTTGAATATTGAAAAGAAATGAACTGTACCCATATGATATTTTCTGCAAACACAAGTGTTATTAGGTAATGTGATTTTAATTTATGACCTACTCACTTTAAAAATACACAGAAAAAGGCTGGAGAGGTGGCTTAACAGTAGAGTGCTTGCCTCCCATGTGTGAGAAACCAGGTTTGATCCCCAGCTCCACATATGCAACTAAGTGGAGGAAAAACAAAAAATATCTATATACTTCTAATTAAAAAAATCTAATTAAAAAATAAAATTAGCTCTCTCTTTCTCTAAGGAAAAAGAAAAGACATGTAAAACCTAAGTGGTAACTTTGGTCGGCCTTAATTTAAATCATTTTCAATAATGAATTTTAAATTTGTGAGTAACTATAACAACTTTATTTTTTCTCCTTTCCTCGATATGGTTGTTTTTTCAGAATTTTTAAATAAGAAATTGATCAAATATTTCTTCCTAGAGAAATATGCTTTTTACACATACACACAAACATATACTTAAGCAATCTGAGAATTCTTTCATAGCTAAGGAACATGCAAAGTCTTTTTTGCAAATGTGAGGTTTGTTATAATGGCTATAGAACTGCTTCCCTGAAATACCATTAGCAATCTTAACTCCCTTTAATGATGCACTTTGGAAGTAGATGGATCAACACAGGTGTTATTGTTTCACTATTTCAAAAGGCAAACAAGCAAATCTATAGTTAAACAAAAAATAACATCTGTACAAATTTCATGCTGTAAAACTTAAAGCAAATATAGATGACTTTGTAGAGAAAATTGCTTGTCAACTAGTAAAGGAGGGGCCAACTGAGGGTATATAATCGTAAGGGCAAAAGGAAAATTGATGTGAGTATCTTAATGTACCATGACCAAATCATCTCTCTCTCCATGTGTGAATCTTTAAACAATTAGAAAGTGAAAAAGTTGGATTTGGTGATTGTTGATGCCTGAATTTCAATTTCAGCCTTGACTAATCCATAAAGTTTTTCCCTCTCTATTTTCTATGTGGAAAAAAAATAGTAGAATGAATAGTTTTTTGTCCTAATCTTGACTTTGTCTTCCCTCTTTTCCATTACTGGCTAAATATGGGACTCTTTCTGTTCAGAAAAGCAAAGTGCCCTAGTTTTTCCTACTTTCACTCCAAATTCAACATGGAGGACTTCTGTGATCTTAAGGTGGGATATTTCTCCTCAGCAGAGTGCAGCAATCTGTACTAGAGCAGACACCAGCTGGTATCCTCCAATTCAATTCAATTCAGTTCTGACAGGAACGACCTGGAGGTAATGTCAGATCCTACAGGTTGAGGGTTCAGTCTCTAACGCCACTCTACCCCAACACAAGTATTAAAAACCAATTACCAATCCCAGGTCACTGTGCTGGTGCTTCTGAATGAGGAGCTGTGAATCAGAGTTCCAGCAACCCCCTGTTCCGGTTTAGTTAATTTGCATGAGTGGCACAGAGAACTCAGGAAAACATTTATAATTAATGGTTTCTTATAAAGGATATTACAAAGGACAGGGATGAAGAGAGGAATAGGGTGAGGCATGGGAGAAGAGGTGTGGAGCTTCCATGTCTTCTCTGTATGTAGGACCCTCCAAGAACCTCCACGTGTCCAGCCATCTGGAAGCTCCTCAAACCCTGTCCTTATGTATTTTTACAGAGAATTTATTGCATAGGAATGATAGCTAACAGGCTAGGTGAGGAAACTTAGCATAATCTGTCTGTCCAGATTGTTCCAGGCTTCTTAGAGTAGCATTTCTTCATCTAGGGTGTGATGCAGGACTGCTCCAAAGTGAGGAGGCCTTATGACAGGACAAGGCACATCAGGAATGTCTCATGGCCGTCTAAAATCAGGGGGATGCTAGAGTTTCTATGACCTGCCTAGGGGTAGGAGTTAGAAATCAGCAACCATGATCAAAAATTGAAAAAAAGTCTATCATAATTCCATACCGTAAATCTACTCTAGAATACTCATTGATCTTTCTGAATTAAATACACATTTTTGTATGTTCGCACCACTGTATACGTTGTTCTGGAAGGAGAAATATAGTTTTCAGCATTGAAGTAAAATCATTCCTTGTTTAAAAGACTAAACTGTAGGTAATTTAAATTACTTGCTCCTATAGCTTTAATATCAATGTCCCCTACAGGTCCCTGTGTTAAAAGCTTTTTCTCCAGAATGGTGCTATTTGACAGTGCTGTGGGCATTGTAGAAGGTCTTTAGGTCATGGAGGGCATGCCCAGTAAGAAACTGTGGGACCCTGTTCATTTTCTCTATTGGATTCCTGACTCCTGACACAAGTAGTTTGTTCTAACATGCTTTGTCACTCTCACCACAGGTTAAAACCATGGATCCACATGATCTTGGACTGGAACCTCCAGAACTGTAAACTAAATAAACCTTTTCTTTTTATAAATTAATTGGCTCAGGTATTTCATTATAATGACAGAAAGTTGACTTACATACTTATCATACCAAAATGCATGTGTAAACTCCAAAAAGTCCCAATGATTATGAACATAGCATGCTATATTAATACTTTGTGTGCTGAGTTTTAAAAACAGTAACTGCTACAATCTGAGGAAATGAACTTACAATTTGCATACAAGTTTGTTATGCTATTATTTTATGCAATATATTTAACTCTATTGTTTGAACAACACTGTAAATGGATATAGGTGGAATACATAACTATTAACTATTGTAGTTGCTAGAAAATGTTTAACTTTTCTTTAATAGCATTATATTTGGTGATCCAAACTTTTTCTTGTTAACTGAGTATACACACACACACAAACAGATCATTTAACCAAAGTTCAAAGTAACTTTTAAAGGTATTGATTTCTTTTGTTGACAATTTATTAAAGGAACTGTCTCTAATTAACATGAATCAAAATCATTTTTTTCTAACAAATTGAGAAAGGTTGAAACTCAAACTCGCAAACATAAAACTGCAGCTAACAGCTTTTAGGTCAATGATGAGATGAAGTAAGGGATTTAACCATCAAAACTACCATAGGCCAATAGTTTAGAATACACCTGAGTATTCAGTCAAAATTTTCCTTCCATTTAAAAATAAAAGTTTTATTAATTATCCACAACAATATCACAGTTGCTGCAAGAATTCTTTCCTCATTTGCATGTATATTTGTATATTTCCTTGTTTACATAAATATTTTCCCAATGTTAAATACCTTAATAAATCAGTTCAATTAAAAATGAAATACATCAATGTAGTCAATGAAATAATTGTTAAATATTAATAAGATCAAGCCAGTTCATTTGAATGATTTCATACAGACAGACAGTTCTAGAAGCTTCAGTTGACCAGACTGCTCTGAGGTAAATTGAAAGCTAAGGAAGCATCCCAAAATGACAAGCACACACCGCAAGGGCATGACTAGAGGCAGTGTTTAAACAGATGAGCAATTTCCCACTACCTCTAGGAAACCGAATTACTGAACTATGTGCGTGCCTGTGGGAGGAAACTGATTGAAACCTGCAGATAACAGGATTAGGATTATAATGAACAGAAACTATTTTCTGATTGTAGTTCTTTTTCCAACTGTGTTTAGTCTCCCAAGAGAGAAAGTTTCCATTTTTTGATGAGAATCATGATCCTGACAAACCATGGATTACTAGGAGTTCTCTTACAATGTCAAATATTGATTATCATAACACACATCAAGAAAGCAAATGTCAGTAGTGGCTGACAAGTGAAGCGTTGACCAAAGAATATGACTAATAGAAATCAGAGCTTTCATGCAGGAAAAGAAAGAAAAATTTTTAAACAATCACCAAAGTATGCAAAATGCTCATGAAATTGATAGAAATGAAAAACTGTAGAAATGTAGTAACTGAATGACAAAACTCAAAGGATGTGTATCATTCACTTTTGATTAAGTCAATATAATTGCCTGATACCAACATAATAATTATATTCAGAATCAACATTACTAATATGTACTATAACATTAAACCTTTATTCTAAAATTACTCCAGCAATCATCTCCAACATTTGAAAATATACTAATCGATCACTAGAATCATTTCAATAAAAGGAAAATTTAGGTTTGATTATTACAGTCTAAAATCACAATGGTTTGCATATCAGGACTTGAACAGAACGATCTGAGTGAAAACTGTCTGGGGCGTTTCTATTGATAAATTAAAGAGGATTATAATAGTGCTGAAATAAAATTATTCAAGCAGAGTCTTGTTTCATAAACAGTACCACAAGCCGAGCAGTAATATCACATTAATATTGTTGTTGTGTCTGTAGTGCTGGGCGATAATGATTTTGACTGTAATTCATGGTGTGCTTTAGGATGTAGATGCAATAAAATATTGATCATCAGCATGCACAGCCATTATTCAGAAGATTAGCTCAATTTATGAGAGGTAATATCTTGTAAATGAGTGACCTTCCAAAGGCCAAAAGTAATTCCAGAGTAAAATCATCGCCTATCTAGGGTTCCAGATGAAAGCAAAGTTACTGAAAGTAAGATACTGAACCAAAATGTAGTTTTGCATTTTTAATTGCAAATCATGCAATATGTTATTTAGAGGCCATCACACTACAAATATAATATTTAAGACATTTCTGGTCTTTTATAGCATATTCAGGAATATACATATGTACATAGTCTTATTATAGATAATATTTTTCACAAATATTTTTTCTAAAGTCAAATATATTTTAAACACAAAGGGGGACAAAAGCCAACAAAGTCAAAGTTTTAAATAAACTATGTAGTATGATTCAGAGAGAATTACTGCACATAGAAAGAAGTACAGATTTCAAAAAATATGAAAATAAAGGGAACAGATTGTTTTAAAATTTATTACTAGTCTTCATTTGCAAAATTCAAATGGATGACATTTAGTTTTTGGAAAATAAAGTGATATAAATGTTCCCCACATGGTTCTATTCAGTGTAAATATAAGTTTAAATTGGTTCATTCCATAATAGGGTCTTATAAATTATAATTAATTCATATGTTTATACAATAAATTCTAAATTATTAACCCACAGGGGAAGGAATGTTTATTTAACTGACTTCTAGCAACATAATTATAATATCTGTTGTCAAACATTTCACTGAATATTCTAAAAAAATTATATTTTTGAGCTTTCCAAATTGGACATCATATCCTGGGCCTTTTGTATTGCTCTCAGAGGTTAAATAGCTCAATATAAGTTTGCAGAGCAGGGGAATAGAGCAAACAGAATTGCAAAAGCTCATGTGAATGTAATGTGAAAGTAGAACTGCAAAATGGAATGTGTTAGTCTCATTTTAGTTATTCTTGACAAAAAGAGAAATAGGTGCAGAAAAGATGTCAAAGATAGTATCTTAAAATCAAAAAGCTTTATTAGAAATATTGTGATACTTCAAAAGGAATAAATATGAAAAATTCAATTCAAACTCTTTTCAGTCACTGTGTTTATGTGTGGTCATAAACTACCTTTTTCTGATTAGATGAAATATTTTAATTTGATATGCAGGTATAAGTAATAACCATATCATTCTGGAAACGTTAAGATATAGATGCATGATAAATATTTAATACTGCTGTGTTAAATTTTAAAATAACTAAGTAAAGGTATAATTAGCTGGTGAAAATGTTTCTAATGAAAAAGGTACTGTCCACTTATAAAACTTTAGCTAAAACAAGGCTAATTTAAAAAAAAAAGATAAGTTAGCCCATGACATCAATGAAAAAAGTACGGATAGTATTCTAAAATGAAAATGTAATCTTATTCCTAAATATTTTATGGAATAGGAATGTGATATCCTTGTTTATCAAGCTGTGGAAGAAGTTGAAAGATGAGAATATAATTTTAAAACAAGGCCAACTATATACAGGCAGGCAGAACAACTCCGAAATTTCAAAATTAATATATATGTTATTTGATTATTTCTATCCATAACACAAGAGCAGGGAGTGGACCAAGGGGGAAGATCCTGGACTAGGGATTGGGCTTAGTTTACGTTCTCAATATCCATGCATGCATGATCATGTGATAGCATAAACTAGTGTTGATTTCAAAAATATATGGATTTTTCTATAACACTAGTTCCGTTAGTCCTAATTCTTTAGTTGTACTGTACATTTGCATGCATTCTGTTTATTCATTCACTAACTAGTTTTATGTATTATGCAGTAAACCCTTTACAACACTTTATTGCAGTTGAGTGACTCCAGAAATTTTAGCTAATACTTCTAATTAATAATCATACTTTTAAATTAAATTTCCATTTTCTTCCTACTTTTAGTGGTTGCTCAATCAGAACATATATTAATTTGTTACCTAACTAATAGCATCATGAAAATTCTATTAAGGCAATGGCAATTATACCTGTCAAATAATATTGTAATCATGCTTCCTTTCACTTTTATTACTGAGCTTAATTAGATTGCATATATATTCATGTACATGTTATTTTCTAAAAGTGTGTTTTGTTCCTATTATCATTTTTAATTTTTATTTGTGGATCTGTAATTTATACCTAAATTTAGTCTACTAAGGTCCATCACATAATAAATGTAACTCTTCAAATCTAATTTCTGATAAATGATTCTTCACTTTCTATCTATAGAAATCAAAATGTATGATGATATGCCATAATAGTGAATCAAATTTTACATGAATAATTAAACTCCAAAAGTCATAAGAGGCTAACCAGAAAAATAAAAATATAGAAATTGACTAAAAATTCAGATAAAGCAAAAACTTTATTTCCTACTAGACAGTAACATTCCAAACATCTTCTTTGCTAATTCTAGTGAATTCTTCAATATTTCCTTGTATTTTTTCCTAGTTTCTTGTAATTTTCAACATCACTAAAATCAGCATATACTTTGTTTTTAAAAACAGGAAGTGCAATTAAATGACTAAGATAAGTATGCAATTATCTTGCAATGAAGTACTTTGCCTTCATAGTACAAAAATATGAAAGTACTGGTTATACCAAAACATCTAAGAAAAAAATCACATGGTGGATATTCTTCTATTCGTGCCATTGCTTGCTTTCGGTTATTACAATTTTTGAAACATATTTGAGAGTTTTAAAACACTCATCATGCTAAACAATTTAGTAATAATTATAATAAAATCATGATTGTAGTCTAAAAATACGTCACAGTCTCTAGAAAAAGTACTCCCAACTGTCATACATTTCCTTGTTTTCCCTGATGCAGTATGTCACTGTTTGAGCAGAACTGACAGTTGTGACTTGACTTTCCTACACATTTATGAGGCGAATTCTTCTATATTTGGCTAAATTTGAGTTCTTTCCTTTGATTTGGATTTCATGTTAAATTATGTCATAGCTGTTTCTCATAATAAATAAGACTTCTCATTAACAATTTTTGTTCACTAAATACTGTGTATGACATCACACATGGGATAATATTATGACATCATTAAGGGGTTCAGGGCATTATGTAAGATCTACTATTCTGAAAAAATCTAATTATCCATATTAAAATGCAACTCTTATGCAATGGTATTTTCTCCTCTCACTCTTATATGAATCTGGAGCAACTCTCCTTTCCAGTTTCAATTTTAGTCACTGATTTCATCATACAGGCCCAAAATCACCACACATAATCTTTCCTTCATCGGTAATTTTCTGTCCTTGTCATCTTTCCAAAAGCTCACCCGTAACATATATTTAAAATAGTAGCTAATATTTATTGAATTCCTTCTATGATCGTAGCATTGTCATAGATTCTTACCCTCTGTATTTAATGTTTAACTTCATACCCTAAAGAAATATTGTCTCCTCTAAGATTAAAAAAAAAAGAACAGAAAGAAAAGAATCCTTATGCAAATTTCCAAGTTCACACATTATACAGTTGATAGAGAATCCAAGTATGTCAGACTAAAGTCACTGCTTCTAATTGATAAAACTACTGCTATTTACTTTAAATAAAGAAAGTCTGTTCAAATAGCTAATTTTATAAACAACTAAAACTTAGAAAATGAGATGAGGTGAAGGATACCTCCTGATCAAAAGACAGAAGAATAAAAAATAAATAAGGAGTTGAGAGGAAGATTAATTCTAAATCTTCTTGTTGATACTTGAAAATATCATCCACTTACAATTATTAAGAAAATCAGTTTCTACAACATTCCATAATCTGTGGAGCTGCTTCTATGAACATCTAGAGAACATTACATATTTAGACTTGTTCCACCCAATCAACTTGTCTGAATTGGTCCTCTGTCCTTGCTAGGATTCTGTTCAATTATCTGTCCATTTTACATAAGTTTGTATTAATCTTCCTTTCTATCTTAAATTGTACCTGTCTTGTTTCAACTACAGTTATTATTTTAAGATGCCAAAAATTTCTTTGTTATAAGATAGAATATCACCTTATCCTGACATGTAAAATAAAATAATTTTAATGTTAACATTGATAATATGAATATTGCCATTTTCACTATTGATTTAAATTTTAATGAAGATATTTTTTTCAATATCATTAGGTTACACAAAGACATCATAAGAATTATTTCTCTATATATTTAAAAGGAAACATCCTCTCCAAAGGGGGAAAATATCATGTATGTATATGTTCTTAGGCGAATATTTACGTGTCCTTGATTTTGGCAAGGAGCTTTTTGATAAAATACCGAAAGCTTGATCCATCAAAGGAAAAAAAAAACACAATAATTTTGTCTTCACAAAAATAAAAAATTTCTGCTAAAGACACTATAAGAAAAATAAGCCAGTAAGCTGTATATTGCGAGAAACTATACACAATACAAGTACATGATAAAAGATTTATATGAGAAATAGATAAAGAATCCCTAAAGCTCAATAATAAGGAAATAACTAACCCAATGAAAAATAGGCAAAATATCCAAACATACAGCTCATCAAAGATGTACAGATGGGCTCTGGGGTGGTGGCTTAGCAAGTTACAGTGCTTGTCACATATGGGCAAGTATACGGGTTCAAACCCCATGTACACAACTAAGTGTCAGAGCAATGAAAGCCATGTGAAAAAACTCTCTCTCTTTCTGTCCTTCTCTCTTAAAAAAAAAAAAAGACATACATATGACAGTAAGTATAACAACATCACAATACACTTAACGGAAATGCAAATCAAAACAATGAGATGGCATTATACATATATACATCAAAATGACTAAAACCCAAGACACTAACTCAGGGCAGGCAGGGAAAGGGAGCAACAGGAACTGTCGTTCACTGTATGGGAGGATGCAAAATGATAACTAGACATTTTGAAAGTTTCACAAAAGAGCTAAATTTGTCTCACAAGAGACTTTCTTTTGGTTGGCAAATATAGTAAAACTATACTTATAAGAGCATGATGCTAACAAGTATTATATAATAAGTTCAACTTTATTGAAAAAATGATTCAGTGAATATAATCAATCAATTACAACATCCTGGTTGATTAAGAAAATTATCTACTAATCAAAATTGGCTAGTTTTTATTAAATCCACTATTTAGTCAATACTCAACAACTTTTGTAATTTGTACATAATTATGTATCAATACTCTTTTGAAAGTAAAGTATAATGAAGTTCATTCTTGTTAAGAACCAGAAAACTTGCGGAAAAAGAGCACAGAATTTACTGAAGCTATGGTTTTCTTCCAAAAAGCATTTGTGAAAACAATTTTATAAAGAACAGTCTAATGAAAAAGCATGATATTCACTTCAGTGTTGTGTAGACTCCTTAAGAATTTTACCTATCACAAAGGAACTAACAGCCCAAGTGAACAGCCCTGGTTTTATAATGAACAGGTTTCTAAACCTGAGAAAGACTCTTCCATCTGCAAGAAAAATAAAATCAGCGTATAAATGGATGCATTTTCAACATAATTCTATTCCTATTGTACTATATTTTGCTTTACATTTACTACATGTGTGTCTTTAATAAATAATCTATTAATAACTAGTTATCCTTACATAAAACAGCTTTGAGAAACATGTGAAATATGTTAATTTCCCTTCAAATATCATATTTTATCAATTCAATTATATTTTATCATATTTAATTCTTGTCTGAATTCTTAGAGTTCACAGTATTTTAAAATCACTATACGTCAAAAAGCAATTTTGATGCAGCGTCATTGACTCTGATAGGCTTACTTGGTCATAACTGTCAAATGATTGGAATTATGTGCATTACAGGAAATATACAAGTTGAATTTAATTATTATTTAAAATGTCTTCCATGATACTAGTATAATTCAGCACTGTCAGCAAACGATATTATTATTCGAAGCTTAGAAACAAAGTTACAAACAGATTTGATATTCACAAAGGAAATACATTTTTGGTGGAATGGTCACAAATCCATATTTTCTTGTGAACCAGAATCAGTTATTAAGTAAAGATGATACCCTTTGTTACAAGAACTCTCTACTTCCAAAGAAATGTCACAAATTTGCCACCTGCCAGACTAAATACAAGGGGAAATTATCAGCTGTCTCAATTAAGGATGAAAGAAATTTTGAAACAATGAATAGTAGGCTGACTAATCATTAATAAAACTATCCATAAGACAGTCCATGACGATTTAAATGGATGTTACATTTTTCTTACTAATACATAGATATGTATTTTTTAATCATTTTTGGCAAATGTTTGTTCTGTTTATTAAAGGAATATGATGAGTTGGTAAAGAAAAACAACATTTTGTTTTAGATAGGAATAATTTAAACATCAGGATTTTCTCATCATATTAGAAAATAAAAGGCCAAGAAAGGAAAAAATATGTAGAAGAGATAGGAAGAAGTTTTTAGAGTCACAAGCTTATGAGGAAAACCTGTGAATCAGAGAGCACTGAAACAAGAACAAGAATAGCAGCCTCAGAGATTCTGGAGCCCCCAACCCAGTCTATTGTAATAGTTATGACTACAGATGCCTGTTTTGGAATTGCATGTCAAGCTATGAACCTATAAAGGGTGAAATATTAAAATACAGTTGAAAGGCCATTTAGATAGAAAACTGAATTTTCATTACATATCTTTGTAGATTTTTTTCCTGTACAAAACATTAATGTAGATACATCAGCCCAGTATCTTGGAAATATAAAGAATGATCATTAACACTGATGGAAAAAATGACAGGTCATGATAAATTTTATCTTATTTTTTACCAAGATAGAAATTTATTTGTTACCAAATAGCTTTTATATGCTAGATAGACCTACATGAATAATTTAGAATGGAAACACAAGTGCCTTTTTATATAAAGCCATTTTTAAACTTACATAGTTGAAATATATATTGTATATATACACATATATATAAATATCTATGTATATGCAAACACATATATATTATGATACTTTTGTTTCAATTTTGCAGTGGATACTTTTTTGAGCAGAAGGCCAATTCTGGCATGATTTTAGGCTTTCAGGGTCCACATGTATTCAACTTATTCTCATCTCAAATTATTAATATATTTTCATATTTTAATAGTAAAAACAATCATTTCATTAATGAAATATTGAATCAATTATAAAAAGCATTTCCAAAGCAATTTTCTCATGCAAACTCATGGCAGGAGTCTTATCTGTTCATTCAACAAAGGGCAGTTGCACAAGGATGGGAGAGAGTCAAATAATAAGAGAAAGCAGAATAAATCTATGCTCACAAGGAAATTCAGGGAAAAATAGTTGAATGAAGTAATGCTGGTGTCTCAGGCAAACAAATGGAGAGCTTTTTTTTTTTAACCAAAGGCTTTCTCAACCCTCAGGCACAATTACAACAGCTGTACCACACAGACTCTATCAGTCATAATCTAGGATAGCGCCTCTTTCTATTAACCAAGCAATAGAGAAGCAAAAATTACTTATACCAGTCCATATGAGGCACTCTGTTTGCTGCAATGCATTCTGATGGCTTAATTAGTTGGACTGTGTGGCACATGGGGTTTTTCAAGCCAGGTTCATCACAAAGGGCATATCACCAGGGAAGAATATTCCTGGGCTCTAGAGCTTGATTGCAAATACAAGTTTCTTCATTGAGGGTCTCGTAGCTGGCTGTGTGTGTTAGTTTGCTTCCATCTACTTAAACAATTAAATAAAGCTTCACAGGAGAAGATCACGGCTAATAAGAGACACAGACTTGAAGTACAGCTGGCAATTTCTCTAGTTATTATCTTCACCTGAGTAATGTTCTCTACACAGTAAGAAACACAATTTTCCCCTTCTTAAGTATTTGTTCTCTTTCAAGACTTGATTTTTGTATTGACAGAACTTCTGGTTCTTTGTGACACTTTCAAACACATAGCTATAAAAACATATTTCCATGCATGTGTGTAAATACACAAGACACATACGTATGTCAAGGCACATATAATAAGCAAAGTACTTTGTAAAAGTGTATGTTTCCAGTAACAAATATGGAGTAGAAATCTTGAACAAAGCAATTACACTGAGGATGAATCATGTGTACCATATATTTTTTCACAGCTATTCATTCCATAGTTTGTATAAAAGTAATCTTATGAGGAGTCCCTTTAACTTACTTAAATGTCTGAAATATTCTACTACTATTAAAATATATACAAAGGACTATACTAAGAAATAAACAAAAATACATGTTGGTATGCATATATATATAAATATATATATATATATATATATACACACACACACATGTGTATGTGGATACATCTGTGAATGGTGACTTTAAATTGCATTTTAAGTTCGTTATAGATTTAAGTTCATCAAATCATATAAACCAAATATTGCTTCTATAATCAAATGGATGCATACTATCATGTTCACATAATTTAACATTTCTATGTTTCAAGTCAATTAATGATGAATGCATACTAAATCCAATCACAGTGTGGCACTCTATTTCTGCTTTATATTTTTTATTTGTTTGTGATTCTGGTGGTCAAATCCAAGACCTCATAGCTAGTAAAAGAAAAAACTACCACCAAGCTACATTTCCTGAACTTCTGTTTAATTTTTGAAAATTCCATCATTGGCCCATCCTGAAAGACTGAAATCCTGGGGTTATTATTGACATTGCTCTCTCATCTTCTCCTCTCATTTTCCATTATCATCTATTTCCTTTGAATCTGTATTCTATTCTCTTTTTAAACTTGCATGTTTTTCATCTCTATTGTTTAAATCAAAATGAAACCTTCTTCCTTTAATTAACTTATTCATAAACATTCAGGAAATAATTTCTATCCACTACTTACTCTCTTAGATATCAAGAAAATATTTGAATTATTCCAGAAAAAAAGTCCCTCTTTTTTATTGCCATGATAATATATTGTAATTTGAAATTTAGATGTATCATTTTGTTTTAAATTTACTTTGACAATGGGATTTGAATGCACAGGTGCTTTACCATTGAAATACATTCCCAATTCTTTTTATTTTGTGAGACAGGGTCTCTCTTAGAGTCTGAATCTTACCTGAAAATGCATTCCTTTTGCCTTAGCCTCCCATGTTGCTGGGAATATGGGTGTGCACCACAGTGCTGGGAAATAATTGACTTTTAATATTTTTTTCTGCACAGAAAAAGGAGCATGAAAGATACCACATCTATCCTCATTCATTCTGTCTTCCCAAGTTTACAAGAAAAACTTGCCACAGTAGGTATTAAATAAAACCAAGTTGAATTAATACATTAAGGAAACAAATAGATATACCACTTTTCTACCTGATTTACTATTCTATTTGATATAATATTATTAGGTTTTTTCTCAGCTCTCTAATTCTGTCTTTGAAGCAGAATTAAAGTTAAATCTGTCAGCATAATATAAAATGCTCTTATTTGAACTTTAAGACTACCTGGAAATTTCTCCAAAATTCTTTTAATATGTCCTATTTTTTGAGCCAAAGTGAATGATACTCTCCTTATACTCAAATTCCTGTGTCTTGTCACACATCTACAATTCACTTTCCCACCCACCCTTTTCCAACTTCGCAAAGCTACTAAAGCTGAAGGGTCCATCAGCGTACCTAACCCTCAGGAGCCACCTAATGAATGCAGTCTTTCCAGTTAGTTCTTATCTTCTTGCATACCCAGGAACAATCTCCCATGACCTCCTCAAGTTTTATCCTGAACTCTAATGGATATTTGGCAAACAAAACAAAAATTACCATCTAAAATAGGACCTCAACCTTACATATCTTCTCTCCCTGGACAAAATCCTTCTGGACAGCACCATGTTTATTAACATGGGTTTCCCATGCCAATCACAGTTTTTAAAATTTTTGGTAGGTAAATTTCTAGTTAATAGTTATTAAGTTTGTTACTAGTGATTGAGCTTAATTCTTCCATTCACATTATGTCTGTTTTCAAGGGGAAAAATAAATCTGATGATAATAACCCTTCCTTCCATATGTTTTGATGGGTACCCTCCAATATTTAAATTTTCATGTAGAAAGCATGTTTAATGTTGAGTATTGTGTCCATATCAACTATAAACTATAAATAATAGTTTTTTATTTTATGCAATTTAGTTTAAATGAAAAGTTATTACAGAGTGGATGATAATATGCTGTGTTGATTTATGTTTTCATAAATTTTGTGAAAATATCTTAAATTTGGAGAAAGTAAATAAAGAAATAAGGAAGAAACTAAATATGAAAACATACATTTAGACAAGTCCTTGAAACTTTATTGAATACCACAGAGCCTGCACTATAATTGTGACATTGATTTAAGCAAAATGTAGTATAAATTAAGTATCACTTATCAATATTAATCTATTAGTAATTAAAATATATTGATGTCAACACATGAATTACAAATGATGGATTAGAATTGTTCTCATAAGGAAAGTGATGACTGCAAAAATATGATACTAACTTTAGCAACTATGAAGACCATGTTCACTTAGGTAAATTTAAGGGCAGAATGCCTCTTTTGGAGCATAAAATTACAGTAGTACTCCTGTCCTACTTGATGGACATTTATATACTTTGGATACTACTAAGAAAATGTCCTCACTCAAAATGATTATCCCAGGTCCCAAATAAAAAAATAAAAATATAATTGAAAAAGCATACTGCCATGTTATAAAAATCTATAAGCTGAAGTATTTATTCTTAATAATTTAGAAATTAATTGAAATCAGCTCCTCAGAAAATATTCTTTGTATTCAAAATCTTTCAAATTAATTCAAACATTTTCTAAAGCAGTGGTTCTCAGATTTTTTATTTCAGCTATTTTGCCAAGAGACCTAGGAAATTTTATTTTTAATAAACGATTCAAAGAGTTTTTGAAGAAAAAATGGTCTATGCAAATCTTGTTGAGAAGTAATTTTCTAATCATTCAGATTTGTCAAGTAGCATGTACAAATTAGTTTTATTTAGAACAATTCTATCAGTACACAATTATAAAAGTTAAAGTATTTTTATACCTAAATATTATATTTTTGTTGAGTAAGTGACTTTTATGTTTTTAAAATAATTGATTATTTTCTGAAGTCAGTGCAATTTAAAAAATCAAGCCATTTGCTTTCAAACAACCAATTCCTATTTATTCTAACTAACATGTATTTCTGTAATTTTTGTCCATGACTGCTCCATTATTAAAACTAATTACAACTTTGGGAAAACACATTCCTGTGTAAACAAACCTTTGTAAGGAAGCATATATGAAAAAAATATTTAGTTTTCTAAAAGAAATGCTTAAAGATTCTGTCAACTTTAGATTTCAGAAATTTACTTTCAATATTTTTTCATATTAGGATATTTTTAGAAATCTGAATTAATTCCTCAAATCTAGCCAAAGTCCATTAGCCATACAAAAACTAAAACATAAAAATTTGGATTATATGCAGAACAATTTATCAATTTGTTATAATTTCTAGAATTTCCCATAAAGGATTCTTTTTCAAAAAATTTAAAATTCAAAGGATGATTCAAACCCTTATAACATGTAGCTCCCTGCAATTATCTTCCTCTGAGCATAATAGCAAGATACTGAAGTGGTGGAGGAGGATCAGGGGGTGTGGGGGCGGTGGGGAGCAGTAAATCATTTCAGATAGTCTCACACTCAAGGCTTGTTGACACCAGGCAGGGCAAAGGAAATAACCCAGTCAGTACCTGCATCTCTAATGAAGGGCAGCACTGCAGCGCATTTAGAGAATGAAGAGGAAAAAATAAATCATGCTTAACTTGAAAATAGGTTGTCTGATTTATTCAAACAGAAATATAACCTTGTGGGCTTTTCTTTCATGCATTTGCATCTAAAATCTTGCAAGGTAAAGCTAGAATTCAACTTTTTTGTTGTTGTTGTTTTTTACCATATGTAGTTTTCACGTTTTCAGTTCAATTTCACTATAGGTGAACTGTATAATTTTAAAACATATCATTTAACATTTGTCTTTCATTGTCTTCTTGACATCTGTTGCAATTAAAGGTGGATGTTTAAAATGTGAAGATGGGTATCTGTCAGTTTCCTTTTCAGCAGAGATAAAATAAAGATGTGGTACAGCCCAGATACAGCATGCCTGAAGACATAACCAAAGCTGGTGCAGGAATACATTTTACAGGAGAATTAGAGATAAATGAAATTAACAAAATGCATCTATACCAGTGCTTTAAATGAAAAGGAGGCACATTTAAATGGGCTTACGATGCAAGAAGGCAACAACTCAAGTGGTTGGTTATTCCTAGATCCACTTAATTATTCATTTTCTTTTAAAATCAATTTACTTTTCATGAACAACAGTATATCTTGATTTACATGTACAAGTGATTTCTATTTGCCACCCTAACATAAAGACCATTTCTTATGCAGTATTGTAAAACCTAAAAGCAATTTTTAAAATATAGCACACAGTGATACAAAATAGAAAATAAAAAAACAGGGCAATCCATCAATTCCAGGGTTTATATTGAAATGATATTTTTAATATTTAATTACACCAAGTAAACTATCTGCAATGTAACTGAAAATCACTTTATTGTTGTGACTGTAAGATAGTCTGCTAATGGCAACTTATTTATTTTTATTTTTTACCCCCATAACTGCTGTACCAGTAGACACCTCTGTAATAATAACTCCCCAAGTCAAATACTATGGAATACGTATTTTTCATTTGTTAAGAAGAATGCTACATTTTTTATTCATTTATCTGACTTTCAAGGTAAATTTCTGTTGAAGGAAAATATCTGTATCTTAAGGGAAAGAGTACACATAGTTGAAGGAAAAACTAGACTTTTCAAAAACACACTAATATTTGATCTTCAGAGCTACATTATTTTTTCTCCCTCTGTGATCTGCTAAATTCTTTCCAGATGCAAAGTCTGTAATGAATGGTAAGGAAGCTAGAACAACAAAAACAAGAAGAATCAGGACCTCTTTCTAAGGTGAATGGGAAGGAGGCCACATTCTAAGGATGATGAGTCTTTTCAGAAGGTTTTCTAACCTCTCAGCCTGAAACCTGTGCTTCTAGATGGAGGCAGTTATGAAAATGACTTTCACTCGGCAGGTGTTCCTTTTGAAAAGCTAATAGCATACTTCTTATGACAGATAAATTACTTTGAAATAATTTTTGAACTCTGTGATCCTGAAAAAAAAATAGGCATCTCTAACTATGCATCCCATTTTGGATACCCTTATTTCTTTCTTAGATGTTGCTTCAAAATGGGCCCTGAGTAACCAATCTGTACGCCATATTTTTAACTCAATGATAACCAATCTATTGCCTTTGTAACCAATCTATATATCTTATTGGAAAATTAACTCATGAATTATAAGTACTTTGTAATTAAAAGTGCTTGCATGAAAAAGACAAATTTTCCAGTTTTGTTTTCTTAGAAATTGTATACATCTTATTGAATAAATAAGTGAAAATTTTTGTTCCCTAGATTAACCTCATATCTCCCCAACATAAGTACTCATCCATACATTCCTTCTTTGAATAGCTAGAGATAGTTCAAACCTCGTCTGACTATTCCAAGTTTTTAATGTCTGCTCAAAAACTAGATTCCAAACTGTTTGTGGACCTGTGGCAGTTATTATCTAACAGACAGTTTAAGGACAAATCCAATTAAGCTATATCTCTATCTATGTATATCTCTATTAGTTGTAGCTATCAAAACACTTCTAAGTATCTTCTTTATCCTAATAATTTCTAAAACAGTGAATTAACATGAACTTATTTGCATTGCCCTTGTATTTAAAAGGGCATCGAATTTTCCCATTATTAATTGTTGATATTTGGTTCATGCACTAATGTTAATACTGGCAAAAGAGGCTATGTAGAAACAGGTTAACATTAAAAATGTGTAGACGTTTCAGTGATCTAGCCTAATTCAGTACAAAGTATCTAAATGCATTTTGTTACAAAACATTAATTTTTCTGCATACTTCAATCGTATGGAATTTTTATTCTTATTGGGGAGGGACAGTGAGAGAGAGAGAGAGAGAGAGAGAAAGAGTGAATCAATTTTATTTAATTTTTCATGGGAATTTGTTGCTCCAAGACTTTGTTGTTTACATGATGCTGGGGTTCGAACCTGCGTCCTTGTGCATGCCAGGCAAGTGCTGTAACTGCTGAGCCACTGCTCCAGCCCTGGGAATGTTTTCGATGGACATATAAATCTATTCATTTGCAAGTCTCTTATATTCTAAGTCAACTTCCCCAGGAGAGGAACAAAATTAAGGCCTCTGAATTTTTTGAAATACTCAATTTGTGTATGGATATACATAATACAATATACATAGTTGCTGAATATAATAAATATTTTAAAATGAATGTTCTTTGTTTTGAAAAAATATAATATACCATACTTTTATAAATAGATTGTCTAAATTATAATGATGTGGCCTGGAATGGAGGCTCAGTGGTAGAATGCTTGCCTGACATGTGCAAGGATCTGGCTTCGAACCCCAGCATCACATACACAACTAAGTGTCAAGAAAAGAAAAAAAACAGATGAAAAATAAATAAAATTGATGCTGTGTTTCTCTCTCTCACTCTCTCTCTTTTAAAAAATAAATGGTAATCAAATATTATAATGTTGTATTATAATTAATATATCTAAATTAACTATAATTTCCCCCATGAATTTATTTTAGAAGAAATGTTAAATTATATTTTGATTAATGCATCAACGTATTTTTCATTTTTCCTCTACATAACAATGAGTTTAGTTAATTTCCTATAACAGTGTAAGAAAAGTATTTCATAGAAATGCTATTCTAGTAACATTAATAAAATTGACTTCAAGGAAATAGGTTTCTAACTTTACTCGTAACAAAGGTAGCCATGGTAGCAACACAGTGGCAAGTTGCATTTTTGTTCTGAAAACTTTTAGCCTGTTAATTAACATGTCGCCACTCTCAGGGAATTTTAGTTTTAAACATTTTGCTTTTTATTTTTCTGATGGTCCTGTTCTAACATACTGACATGCACTGTGACTATGTTATTCTTCTGCAGTTATACATCTTTCCCCTATTATAATTCCTCTTCTACCACTTTGGTTCACTTAGTTAATATAATAACTCCTTTAATGTTTCAGTAACTTGGATTTTTCTCAAATTTCTCAGCTTTTTTCCTGGCAGTTAGTAGTAATACACTGTATACACAAGAGCAATCATGGCATCCCTGAAGTTTATCAGCACTCACACTTAAGCCATTCACACAGACTTACGAGTTCCAAAGACAACAAATACATTTGATATACAAGACACAATTAAAAATAAACAAATTTAAAGCAAAGAAGGAATTTTGATTAAATATTGATGAAACAGAAGCATGCCACTTACCTGGAATAAGCTGGGCCAGAAACAGGTGATTTTTTGACACGCTGAGGAGTGATATTATGACCAAAAAAGGAAGATGTTTCCATTTCATCTTTGTCCCTTCCTTGCATCACACCCAGCCAGTGATGCAGATTTGTGGTACCTGAGGAAATAAAAATCATCCAAATAATGGTTAGCTATGTTAGTTAAAGATAATATTTAAAGTGTCTTATGAAAAATTATAGCTCAAAAGAGTTCCAAATGCCATTTCTTGAAATGATAAAGCATACTGACCATTCAGACAAATATGGCTTATACAGAATATAAGACACAATCTACAGTAGTTCCCTCTTCTTTGCAGTTTTGATTTCCAGTTTGGTCCCCATGGTCAACTATGGTGTGAACCTCTGGACATATCATCACAAGAAGAAGGGGAAGTAGAGGGGATAATATATTTTGAAGGAAAACGGGCCATATTTATACCTTTTAACATCATACATTGTTGTAATCATCCCATTTTGTTCATGGTTGTTAGTCTCTTGCTGTGCTAGATTTATTTATTTATTTATCTATTTATTTATTAAAGAGAGAAAGACAGAATTAATTTTATGTACTTTTTATCTAGCCTTTGTATCTCTGACACTTAGTTGTGTATGTGGTGCTAGGGTTTGAACCCGGGTCCTCACACATGCCAGGTAAGCACTTCAACTGCTGAGCCACCACTCCAGTCCCCTGAATATATATAAATGAATTTTTTTTCAAAGCTATATGTATGGAGGAAAAGATAATATATAGAAAATTTGGTATTATTTGTGGTTTCAGGCACCCACTGGGGTCTTGGAATATATTCCCCACACATGAGAGGACCATTGGACATTTTGAAGAAATGGGGCATTTGCTAATTTTGAAAATTCATTTTCAGTCAGATATTGATCATAAATGAATCCTTGGTTTTTTCTATCCCATTTCTACTTTGATTTCCCATCAGATTAGTTGGAACACCCCTCCTATCTAGAAAACTGTGTGTTTAGACATTCCTTTAAAAAGTCTTTACAAAAATCTTATCCTAGAGTTAGGGACTATGCTAATTCAAGGATATGACAGAACACAATCATGTTCTTACTTTTTATCCAGGTAGGTAAACAAGCTGAGGCTTCTTTAAGGACATGATTCACAAATTAAAACAAATCTTACTAGATGGCCTATTCTAAACTGTCACTTTGGATTAGCCATAAAGAAGACACAGAAACATTTTATAGGCCCCTCAAAATGACAAAGCTTACAACCCATCAGGCCTTTTGACATGATCCCGATTCTCCCAAATTGCAGAATGAAACATGCAGACTACCAATTAGGTATTCCTGGAGGGAACTGACTTAAATTGTACTACATTCTTAAATATGAGATCATATGGGTGGAGAATAAGGAATTATTTTTCAGAATGAGAAAAATCATGTAATCAAATATTATCAGTTTTATACACACATAAATTTTATGGTATATACACATGCATATACACACATACGTACACAAGCATGCCCATGGTATACCGATATGTTCCGAATGCCATAGGGAGTTGCTATTTGGGAAAATGTTAAGTTTCCCAAATGCAATGTGATAGAAAACTGAGAAAATAAAAGGCAGCAGATAAATACAAGAAACGAGGAATCACTGTGAACCTTAATTATAGAAAACAGTATCATCTAAATAATTTAGAAGATAATGCTAGTGGAAATATAAAAGATAAATTTATTTTGAGGGACACTATCATAGAACTCTCCACAAGAAAGGCTTACAAAGGTTATAAGCATGGTAAAAATGGGGCAGAGAGTTGAAATGTGTGAAGTTGTACAATTGCACTATGGAACAGTATTGTCAATTGATTAGATTCAAAAGTTGGGAAAAAAGCTATTTATTTACTTAAAAAATACTTATTCAAGAGCTGAATCGGTTGCCTAGCATGTGCCAGGATCCGGGTTCAAACCCCAATACCACATATACAACTGAGAGTTGGAGCAATGAAAAGTATATGAAAAACTAAATAAAAATCGATTCTCTCTTTCTCTCTCTCTCTCATTGTCCCTCTCTATTTTAAGAAAAAAAATACTTATTCAAAAATAGGTAAAAAAATCATGTACTAAATTAAAAATAATTTATCTAAAATATAAATTTCTAGGGCTGGAGTGGTGGTTCAGCAGTTTCATGCTTGCCTAGCATGTATGAGGACCTGGATTCAAACCCAAGCACCACATATGTAACTAAGTGTTAGAGCAATGAAAACTACATGAAAAACTAAATAAACTTCTCTCTTTCTCTTTCTCTCACTCACCCTGTATCTCAAAAAAAAAAAAAAAAATAGTTCTAGACCAGGCCTGGGGTGCATGCCTGTAATCTTAGTAGTTCTGAGAATGAGGCAAGAGGATCACAAGCTCAAAGCAGTCTTGGTAGCTCAGTCAGTCCCCCTTCTCAAAATTAAAAATAAAACAGGTTGGGAATGTGGTTCAGTGTTAAGTATCCCCAGGTTCAATAATTGGTACAAAAACAAAACCTAAATAAATAAAATCTATTATTCATTTTTGTGACACTCAGAATAAAGGAAGACTCAGTTAATTTTATAGGATTATCTGCACATAGCTACTGTCAATTCATGAATTTGAATTGAGCAGTCCTTACATTATTGCTTACAAACTGCAGTGCTAATTTTTGCCAAGATTTCCTTTAACAGAGCTGCATAATCCTGCCAGACAGCTATAATCACTGGACTGTAACTGGGATATTTGGGGATGACTTCTCAGTTCAAGAATTTTGTAAACAACTCCTATTGCTTCGCAGAAATAATCTTGGTTACTGTGATTACATATTTACTTGGATTACATGTTCACTTCTTCGTCTTGGGGCTAATGTTTTTCTAGCAGTCCTTATCCTGGTATATCACTCATAAGTGACATTACATGCCAATATTATCTTTCTTGCATTACTGTTTTAAGTGTCAAATTATAGCCGGTTAGACATATAGATAAGTACAAGCTTGGATGAAATTTTCTACTCTGTAATCCATACTCTGCCGTTCTGAGTTTGTCCAAATGCTCCTGATCAGGATTATATACCGAATGTTTTGGCTTGTAGTCGCATTCCTAAGTGAATTATAGTTGATTAGCTTTTCTGGAAAGTATTCATAAGCGTACAACATCCTGGGCATTTCTCCTTGGCTGGATTTTGATATAATATTTGCCTTATTTTCTTGGTTTCTGCTTATCTAAGGAGTTTCTAAGATTCCTCCTCTTTCCTATACTTGATTGCTATATGCCCTCAATACCAGAGTACCTGCTTTGCAATATTTTCTACAATTCTGGTTATTTAAATGTATATAAGCAGTTTTGCTTCGGCTTTTTTTTTATTTTTGAGAGAGAGAGAGAGGGACAGTGTGAAAGAAAGAGTCAATTTTATTTAATTTTTCATGTAGCTTTCGTTGCTCTGACACTTTGTTGTTTATGTGGTGCTGGTGTTAGAACCCCCATCCTCTCACATGCTAGGCAAGTGATGTAACTGCTGAGCCACCACTCTACTCCTTGCTTTGGCTCTTAAAGTAAATAAAAATATGTGTGAGCTCCAGAGGCTGTTTATGATGTTCCTATTATTAGGAAATTTAGAAAGGTTACATTCTTAAATGATAGTTAATTGTTTTTTTTTGGTGAAACTGAGTTTTTTGCATCTATGATTAACTATATTCCAACCATATTTCATTAAGAATTACATTTAACTTATTTGTAAAAGGAAATTATTGATAAAATAAGGGTCTTCACAAGAATATTCTTACATTGAAATGAATGTAATAATCATAAGAAAATAAACCAGAAACTATGATCATTTATTTTAGTTTAATGAACTCCTTCAAGTATATTATTCAATAGGCATACATTATTTCAAATTTCAAATATTGTTTTATATAAATATTCATCAGATACACTGTCATTTACGTATGAACAGTTTTGAAAATTGACATTAATTGGTTAATAATGTAGCATAAATTTAAGATTGCAACTACACATCAAAAATGGCAAGAGATTACTTGCTATAGTTACACATCCCTTCAACACCTGGAAGCTTTTTCTTAAATAGGATTACCTTTTCAGAGCAGTTTTAGTTTTGCAACAAAATTGAGTGCAAGCAGGGATGAAGTGGTGGCTCGGTGTTTATGGTGCTTGCCCGGCATGTGCAAGTACGCAAGTTCGAACCCCAGCACCACTTCCACAACAAAGTCTCGGCCCAAAGAAGACCACATGAAAAACTAAATAAAATTGATTCTCTCTCACTGTCCCTCTCTCTTTATTAAAAAAAAAATTGAGTGCAAGCTATAGAGATCTCTCATACGCTTCTTGCCCCCACGCAGGTATAGTGTCCCCCAGAATTGTGCAGAAATGTATTGTGTTACAATCAGTGAACCTACATAAACACATTGTGATAACCAAATGTCCATGTTTATATTAAACTCATTCTGCTTCTGTGCTCATTACGGGTTTGGACAAATATATATGCCACCTGTCCACCATACAGTACCACACAGATCAGTTTAACTGGCCTAAAATCCCCTGTGCTTTGTCTATTCATCCCTCCCTCCTCTAAGCACTACTGCTCTTTTTATCGTCCCCATTATTTTACCTCTTACAGAACATCACATAACTGAAATTGGACAGTATGTAACCTTTTCAGATTGACCTCTTTCATCTAGTCATATGCATTTACGTTTCCTCTGGGTTTATTCATTGTTTGACAGATCATTTTCTTTTTAGCAGTGAATAATGTTCCATTGTCTGGATGTACCAGTTTGTTTACCCATTAATTTGACAAAGGACATCTCAGTTGTTTTCAGGCTTTGACAATTCTGAATAAAGCTGCTACAAACATCTATTTGCAAGATGTTGTGTGGAGATGTTTTTAATTCGTATGATTAAATAACTAGTGTGGCTGCTGAATCAGATGGTAAGTCTATGTTGAGTGGGTCAGAAGCTGCCAAACTGTCTTTGAAAGCTGTTAACTATTTTGCATCACCTCTAGCAACAAACAAGAGTTGCTGTTGAACCTTACTGTTTTTTTTTTTTTTTCAGGGCTGAGGACCGAACTGGGGGTCTTGCATGTGCTAGGCAAGCGCTCTGCCACTGAGCTAAATCCCCAACTCTGAACCTCACTTTTACTGGAAAATTGTGTCATTAGTGTTCTATAGATTTTGGACATTCTAATAAGTGTGTAGTAATACATAGTGTTCTTAATTTGCACTTTTGTGGTGGTAAATTGTGTATAGCATCTTTACAAGTACTTACTCGTCATTTGTTTAACTTCTTTGACATGTCTATTAATTCTTTGGCCCATTTTAAAAATTTTTTTTTCCTCAGATAAGTTTTAAAAGCTTTTAAGAGGCTTTTTATGTATTTTTTCTTTTTAAAGAGAGAAGGACACTGAGAGAGAGAGAGAGAGAGAGAGAGACAGAGAGAATCAATTTTTATCGAGTTTTTCACATGACTTTCATTGCTCTGATACTTAGCTGTGTATGTGGGTGCTGGGGTTTGAACCTGTGTACTCACACATGCTGGGCAAGCGCTGCAACAGCTGAGCCACCACTCTAGCCCCCTTTTTGGGTATTTTTAAAAATGTTTTGGACAATAGTCTTTTATCAGATTGCTATGCTTTGCATCTGGAATGTTCCCCCCAAAAGATCACATGTTAGACAATGCAGAAATGTCCACAAATATAAGATTATATTATGAAAGCTGAAAAATTATAAGAGCTGTAACCTTATCAGTGGATTAATCTATGTGATGGATTAATAATTTGAACGGGCTCCTAGGTGGTAATTGTGGGAAGGTGGGACCATGGTTTGAGGATGTGGTTCATTGGAGGCATGCCACTGGCACTATATATTATCCCTGGTTCCTCTCTTTCTTTCACTCTGCTTCCTGACTGCCAGGTGCTGAACAGTGTTTGTTAGCCATACCATGATGTATGTATGCATCTGAGGACCCAGATGCAATGGAGTGGACTAACCATGGCCTGAGTCATCTCAAACCATGAGTCAAAGTGAGCTATTCTTTTTGGGCATTTTGTTCACAGAGATGGAAAGCTGATATATAGATATATATTTTGCCAAATATTTTCTTCCTTTCTGTGGCATGAAAATGAAAAGATTTTTTTTGTTTAACATACATAGTCTTATGTATCAGAAGTAATCATTGTAACATAATCATTTATAGATGGATATTGAAAAAGTACATTAAGCTCTATCCTAGCCCAGGATCTTGATAGTGTCTCTCACAGAGCATATTTTTTTTTAATGCAGTTCAGTTTATGCATTCCTTCTCAACATCTTTTAATTTTGATCTTTAAAAGACTGTCCTCAATATGACAGTATTGAAAATTAAATTATTACCTAATTGTCAAACATATTAACCCCTTATTTAAAAATCATAACTTTTGATATATTAACGATGGAACAGTTATTTTACTGAAAATGCAATAGAACTGCATTCAAATGCTGTTTGGGTATTAAAATATAATGAATTCAAAAAATACAACCATATACCCTGTAAATACAAGGATTCTTTCCACCATGTATGTGAATATAGAATGTCTAAAATTAAAACAATAAGATGATAAGTACACATAGTTTTAAATAAAAAATCAGAAAAAAGACTGTTTAAACTATTTTTATTATGAAATATTAGGCTGAATATGTTATTACATAGTTCTTTAGTGTAATATTACTGCTCTGAATTTATAATTTATGAGTCATATATGTGTGGAAGTCACAGAGACCAGTGTTGTGAAAGCATAGATAATAAAAATTGTTTGGGTATGAATACTGGCTGTATCGCTGAACACAGAGTTTGACTTCCAGCAACCAATTTAAGTTCATTTAGTATCATCTGTCTCAACTATAACATTGAATAATAACAACAGTTACATTATAGGGTGAGATAATTTGTTAGATGTTAATGAGTGCTCCATCTCCTACATATCTATTAATATTGACATTATTATAATCACCAAACTTAAGTAGCATCCAATGAGATTCCTACAAGATGATGACAGAATAATCTTGGATTTGTGTTTACATGTCCTTTCACATTTAAACTATAATTTGTTTTAAATTAAAATTGTAAGATATTAGGGATTTTAATTTGTATTAATGACCTTTATTGAGTTTTAATTCACATATGACAAAATGAACCAATTTTAAGAGCATAGTTGAATTTTGACTCATCAATAAAGGCATGCAACCAATACCCCAATCAAGATAAAGTTTTTACATGGAGGGGTCTTGTTATTAAAGCTAACATATCTTCTGAACATGCTGCTCATATGTAAATGTTGCTGATGTGCATTTTGAGATAAAAATAAATTTAATATCATGTTAGGCCATTTCTTGCTTTTTTAGGAGAGATACTTTAAAAGTGTATTTTAGTAAAATTCTATTCCACTGATTAGTAATTAAATGTCTTAGGAAGTAAAAATATATCATAAGAAATTAATTTAGGAAGTACATAGTTAAAGTAAAAATGTTCCTTTGGGCACACATTTCCAATTAATTAAGAAAGGGTATACATTTCCTATACCAAATGTACGATGCCTACTGTTCAGCCATTTTGGACTGGTTGGCCCTCATCTTTTTAACATATTTGAAGGGACTAAAACTAATTACCCATAGTTTTTTCATTCTTAACCAAAATTGATTCTCCTTTAAATCCTTCTATTTTCCTTTTCAGTTGAATTCAAAAGCGATCTGGAACACAAAACTATTTTCGGAGTCTTGTATTGCCAGTATTTTCATCTTCTTTAGGTTAATTTTAACTGAAAATTATCCGATGAGTCAAAAGTTGGAAAGTTGGTAATGTTCAACAAAACAACATAATCAACAACTGTTGATATCTCTGTCCTGGTCTCAATTTATTGCTTTCTTTAGAAAGCAAATGTAGTTAGTTAAGCAAAAGGCCTAAAGATTGCTTGACCTTGTATATTCAGGGATCAGGAAAGGTCAGCTTAATTCTGAAATTTGCATGTAAGAGATGAGCTGGTGGGCTGGGGTGGTGGCTCAGCGGTCATGGTGCTCACCTGGTGCGTGAATACAGCACCATGTATACAATGAAATCTCAAAGAAAGCCACATGAAACACTAAATAAAAATTAATTCCCTCTTTCTTTCTCTCACTGTCCCTCTCTCTTTAAAAAAAAAAAAAAGGAAAGAGATGAGTTGGCTAGTAATCCATCCCTGGAGTAAGGACATACTGACCCTTTGCAAATGAAATAGACTGATATTTTGTCTACCCAAATAGGGATGTACATCTAAAGCTCTTAAAGGAAAACCAATCATCCAAAATAAATGTTCTTTGTTTGTATCAATTTTTGTATGTTCTGGAATTTTAAAATTTAAGAATGAAAAAATCAGGTTTCATGACAAAGCTGTCATTAAAAAAAATATTTTTGGACAGTTAAGCTATGGAGGTTTCAGCACCAGGCAGCAGAAATTCAAATAGATATGAAACAAATATATAAACTCTTTGAGAACTCTAAATAATTTATTACATATAAGTGACAAAGATAACAAGGATAAAGTTTATCATGAGACTCAGTAGTCTGAGGTTAGGAAGGGGATCCATGAAGGCTAGGCTGTAAAGGGATTGTTAAAGTTACAAATTTATGGTACCAGGAAAAGTCTTTTAGTGAAGGATGTGCTATATGTATACTGATAGGGGTATAAGGGGTATAATGGAAAGTTTTTGTAAAAAGGTGGCAATAAGTAATATATTATATACACTTCATAGCTTACCTATCTATGTATTGGCCCATCAGATTTAAAAATATATGTATATATAAATTTATATATATATATATATGTATATATATATATATATATATATATATATACTTTAAGAAAGAGGGACAGTGAGAAAGAGAAAGAGAAAGAATCAATTTTATTTAGTTTTTCACCTGGTTGTTTTGCTTGGACAATTGGTTGTGTACATGGTGCTGGGGTTTGAACCTGTATACTCACACGTGCCTGGCAAGCGCCATAACCACTGAGCCACCACTCCAGCCCCGGATTTAAATATATTAGGAAAACTAATCATATCACATTTTCTTTTATGTAAGGATGCATATTTGAAATCTTTAAAAGACTTGTGTGCATGAACACATGCAACTAGCAAACAGGCAAGCTGCAGCTTACTGTTTCTCACAGTACTTTCAAAATATCAAGAGAACAGAAGGTCTTCCAAACAAGGTTTTTACAATAAGCAGGGCGATGCAAATGGGAAAATAAAACCTGATAACAAGTTGTAATAATTACATAACTTGGAAATAATAACTTGGCTCAAGATAAACTGTGAAAATGATTGTTAGAATACTGTAGTGTGTATGATGACCAGGATCTTACATACAAGTCTAATAGATGAAAAAGAAAAAAAAAACAGAAATGAAGATTAAAGACAGTGAAAAGGTGTGGCAACACTTTGGAGCTGAACAGGAAATTGAAGGTAAAAATGTGGTGCTAGTTCTAAAATCTCAAACTTTGAAGCGGAAAGCTTATTAAGAATGTATGTGACCATGTGTGTGTGGGTGTGATTTGTATAAGTGACTGGATAATCTACTCTGAATTTGTCTAGAATAATAATGTGTTTCTAAGTCTATAGTTAATACTAGTAGGAATTTACTACTGCATCTGTTTAATTGGAGGTACATTTCATTTGAAAGAACAAGAAGTCAGAAGTGTATAATAGCTTATAAAAATACAGGTTTAAGGCTTTCAAATAGACAAAGCAAACTGAACAAATTACTACCAAATTCCTGTTAAGTTAGAACATTGTCACATCTCCTATAAGGAGTGTATTATTTGAAAATAGCTTGCACATAAAAGGAGAGTATTTAAGGCACAATTTTGGGACTGAATTGATTAAAACGTTTTATTCCTTTTTATATGTTATCAACACTTACTTTATAATTTATTCATATTACATTTGGCTTAAGTATATCACATATAATTAGGGAACAATTCCTTCAAAGAAGTAGGCAAATTGTATGCATTTAGAAAATGTCTGAATTACCCTGAACCCCAAATTATTATATCCTAGATTTAAGGAGTTATTGTTAACTTTTTTTACTTCATTTATATACTTGGATTTTATTAGAGGATAAAATGAGGAAATAAAAGAAACTAACAACAGAATATTCTTTGGAAGATGTTTGATAAGAAAGTAAAGGAGTGATGGCAATACAAAGGCGCAATCTGAACAACAGAGCTGCAGAATTAATCATGTAGCAAAGGTAGGGGACAAGCAAGACTCCCAGTAATTTGTCAGCTCATTTCTTAAAGACTGTGAATATGCGGGCACAGCCCCATTACTATTCACGTAGCAGCTTTTATTTGTACAGATTATGGACCCTATATCCAATTAGGCTTCCGTTAATTTCATGAAAGACTCATTAATTCCTGTCACATTTCCAGAAAGCACAGCATTTTAAACATACTATGAAGAAACTCAGGGCATAGTAATAAACTTCAGGATGTATATAAAGAACAAGATAATTTGAGACTCTATTTGTATGTCCACAATGTTCTAAAGCACTTGATCAAGTCTGGATAAAGAATCAACTTCAATTTTTTTTTTTTTTACATCATCTGTCAGTACACTTGTCCTATGTAGACAGACATATTTACATTAATTAACAGCCAAAAATAACATAAATAAGAGTAATCTGGACCACATATTCTTTTATAATCTTTTCTTCAATAAGATTATTATTATTACTTACTTGAAAAAGTAAACAATCTGCTAAACAGTGCTATGGTTAATTCCTTGGATCTGCTGTATATAAAGACTATCTGCTGGATGCTGTGATGCATGCCTGTAATCCCATCATCTTGGGAAACTGAGGTAGGAGCACTGCAAGTTCACATTCAGCCTCAGCAACTTGGGCAGGCCCTAAGCAAATTAGAGAGACTGACTCAAAATGAAAAACAAAAAGGGCTGGAGATGTGGCTCAGTGGTTAAACACCCTTGGGTTCAATCTCTAATAGAAAAAAAAAAAGCTTTCAAAAACTTGAATTTCTCTTTGTTTTGTACCACTGATGATTGGAGTGCTTAGAGATATACAAATAAGATTGGTTATAAATATTCTATAACAGAATAAAAATAAATTATAGCATTACTAGTAAAAATAAACTTCACCATTCTACAGTTTTCCCTTTAGATACTATTGTGCTACAATTTTAGGAGAATAATCATGAGGAGAGGATAAATAATGATTATATTGCCAACAGTGAGAATTTGAAGCATGAGATAGGTCTTAAAATAGTGCGCGTGAAGTACACACTACTGATTGACATCTGAAATTAAAGTCCTACAAGAAGCCTTATGAGAGTAAAACTAATGATCACTACAAATTGTAACCAGTGCTTGGTCACTTGCAGCATGCTGGAGTGGCCCTTTATCAATGGCCTAACTCCATGTAAGCACAGCATTTTAATATAGTGCATTCCTAGAACACGTATATGCATTTTGAGTGTAAAATGTAAAATCAATAAGACAGTGGGATGGCTTTCAACTGCTGACTAGACTATGTTATCAAAATGATGGAAAAGCATTTATGTATAAAAATAAACATAATGTTCTATCCACAGGGCATGATGAAGATAAACACTGGTTTCTGTAGGATAGCTACTATAATCATTAAAGAATCAATGGCAAATTAAACTGCACAAATTCTTAGGGGGAGGAGGAGGAGAAAAAAAGAATAACAGTAAATGCATAGAGGTTCAAATCAATTTTTCACCCTAAACATAGCGAGGTTCATTAGTATTTCTAACATAAAGGCAAAGGTGAGACAGCAAAATGAAGATTTTTATCTCCTTTTCACTTTAATTATAGGGTTGCCAAGGGCAGATCTACTTTTCTGACTTGCTAAAAAAATGGCATTCATACATTAACAATATTGTTTAAAGGATAAAAAATTAAAAATAAAATCTAATGTGAAGAATAAACTACAATCTACCAGAATTTTTTTCTTTTCTCTTATTTTGCAGCTAAAATTAAAACTGTCTACATCAGGTACTTTTTTTTTTTCAAAACAAATGTTCAAATTTACAAAGATGGTTCCTTAAAAATATACTCATGTACACCAAGACAAAAAGAAAGCAATTTTCAGACAAAAGCAATTTTTAAAATGCTTTGCTCACATGAGCTCTGTCAGATGAATTCTATGCCCACTTGACCTTCAATCATATTGTTCGTTTCATCATTCTGATGAAAATTAGTGGGACACATGATGTTTGGTCATCCTAGCTGAAAGTGATTCCAGTTGCAGACATATTTTTATGAACAATGTGATCTTTCAAGTAGTGTAACATGGAAAGGCACATCGATAGCCTGACTTTACTAGTAAGTATTGTCTCTGATAACTTAGATTTATCATAGCATGGTAACTACAACAGGAGAAAATGGGCGTTGGTTTGGTCAAAGAAAAGTTACAAATGAACTGATTCAGCTCAACCTGCTGAGAAGGAGAGATGTGGAGTTGTAAACAGGGGAGAAAAAGAGAAAGCACAGAAGAGAAAGAACTAGAGAAAAAGAACAGTGGCTGTGGTCACCATATTCTGCTGTCAACACTGAAACTAACAACCAAATACATGCACACCAAGTGAAAATGGTCACCTCCAAGGTCCCCTGCTTTCAGAAAGTGCTGTGACCCTCCTCCTCTCATGCTCAACTTAAGGGAGGAAGAAGGTTTTCACTTTGGAAATCAAATTTCACTTAAAACCAGGTACATAGCAAGTTAAAGGTGAAACACCCAAGCTGTGTACTTCTGCATTTCAATAAATACAGGTCTCTGATGAAATTAAAACAGGTGTTTAAAGCAAGATGATTTCACTATTAGAATAATTTCTTTAAGGAAAAGGCAAAAGAATAATATTCTAAAAGAAATGCTAAAATTATCATACTCATGTGTCTTTATTTCATTTGTTGTATAAACTTAGATTAAGAACCAATTTTTTAACAAAAGTGAATCCAGCCGTTTCTTCCCAAGTAGAGTTCACAGTATGGTAGAGAGAAGCAGGTTCAGATTAGGTAGACTAAACAGAGGGTGATAATTTCTACAGATCATAAAGAGCATTGTGCTATAAGATTAAAGAGATCACAAAGTAAACAGGCTTCTGGAAACTTAGAGAATGTTCATCACAAACAGCGGTTGTTGACTGAGCCAAAAGAAATTTAGTACTGGAGAACAGAATTCTAAACAAAAGCATAAACTGTGCAAAGAAATGCAGGAATATTAAAGAACAGTAGATGATTTCAATTTAGTGGGACTTCATATGGCATGCAAGTGAGAACCAGTGATTGGTCATAAAGCTGACTAGATAGAGTGAGGCCAACACATAAAGGGCTTTGTGTGCAAATCAAGAAGAATGAATTGGGCAAATGCAATTTCATGGACACAAACTGTGAATCACAAACTTGAAGTGAGAAAGCTGAGAGGTCAAAAGATTGCAGAGGTCTCTATTACAATGCTCTGCAATTCTGTTACCATGCCTGCCATGTAGCAAGTGCTAAGTATTTGTTGAATTAATGTATGGCTGAATACACATAGTAATGTGCAGCTGAACTAACGTATTTGCAGAGGAGATAGAAGCAAACATGAAAGCTATAATATTCATGAAGTTCATATGTCTATAAAGACTGCCTTTACATTAGGCAAGAGAGCATGATGGTTAAAGACAATGCCTATAGAACATTGTACCAACCAAATACTAACTGGAACAAAATATGCTCAGTTTTTGTTTTTATTTTCTATACAATTAATTTTAAGCACACTGCCCTGAATGTGCATGGAAATCTAAAATTAATTCAACTCTATTGGGAAAGGAGTCACAGCATCATTTTAAGTGGATGTGACATTTAAATTAAAATCTGTTACTTGGGATTTGAATTTTTAGGGTCTAAATAACTATGTTTTCAACAGCTATTTCTATTAAATTATATTAATTTCTATACTAAGTAGATTTCACATTAATACTTATAAGTTGCAAATTTTTAGACTGCTTAAGAGCAGAAAACTCTAGAGATATCATTATCTGAAATGTGCACATAGCCTAGTCAATCTTAGCAGTTGCCTTCACTTTTGTTGGATGAGTTTATGAAGATATAGCAGCAGAGTGAGAACAAAAGGACGAAGTATTAAATTTCAGAATGAATATTAATAATGCTCTAGTAAGAAAGACATTAATGAAGTAACCAAAGATCAGGTCAAAAGCAATTTTCATATGCCAACATGCAAGGCAACATAACAAAAAGATTCATGCACAAAAAAATCTGTGCATGAAAAGTGGGGGAAGTTCTCTGGCAATTGAATTGCATACATTCTAAAAGGAAGTGGTTTTGAAAGGCATTTAGCTTTAAACCAGTCACTGTTCCCTTGAATGTCCTCAGCAGGACCAGAAATGGAGGATTCAATTTTCAAAGATAATTGTGTCAGATTACTCTCTCATGCCTTTTCAGTAAGAATCTGATAAACACCTAATTACTAGCCAAGTGAATTTAGAGCTACACAGCTGGGCTGGTGAGAAGGCTATTGGGAACGAATTGGTCATCCAGTACTTCAGGAGAGAAATGCAGTTGGATAGCAAATTAATTTTAATTATTTGGCTAATGAAATCTTACATACCGTAGGGATGATTTATCATTTCAAGAAAAAATTAAATTTTAATATAAAGGATGGTCACAAAATAACATCACCACAACTTTGCTAAAATAATCTACTGAAAATAACAATCGGTTCAGTTGTAATTTCAGTCATTTTATTTTCTTTGGGCAAATTTTGTGCAATTATACTAATGGTGCATATTATGTAGCAAACAAAATATTACTATGTTTTTCAAGAAAGAGAGGGAGAGAGGAGGAAAAAGAGAAAGAGAAAATCAATTTTACTTTTTTTCATGTGGCCTTTGTTTCTCCAACACTAATTTTTCTATGTGATGCTGGGGTTTGAACCCGCATCCTTGCCTGCGCCAGGCAAGCCCATCACCACTGAGCCACCACTCCAGCCCCCCCATATTACTATTTTTGATGTTATAATTTGGTGTAGCTCTTTTAGTAAACAACCATAAATATATGGCTACTAATCTTGAAGTGTGCATGCATATACAGCTAGACTCATGATTATTCATGTATGCTATTCCTGATCATATTTCTAGTCTTTAACTCTTCTGTACCACTGTCTATTCCAGGGGTACAGGCTAAATTTGAGGGCCAATGTCATGTGGTTCCATAATACCATGATTTGTATGAGAGTTCTACAAAGTTCCTTATATTAAAGATTTTTTCTGGGAACAGGTCTGGGAGTCACTATTTGTGGACTTTAAGACACAGGGTCTTTTGAGAGATCCTTCATTATTTGCGGGAAGTCTTAGAAGGTTGATCTTGTGGAAATACAGGGGGATTCTTGAGAGTGGATTGGTATTGTCTCAAATTCAGCTCTCTCTGAGCTGATATGAACTGTGGAATTGCTCCAACACATACTTCACATCCACTGTTCTCACCACTTCCCAATCCCCAAACCCCTGTGATCTGCCCAATTTTGGACTGTGAGTTAAATAAATCTCTCTTTATTTCATAAGTAGCCTTTCTCAGATATTTCATTGTAGTAATGCCAGGCTGACTAGTATAGTTGGTATTTGGTGAAATCAGAAAGGCCTTTAAAAAATGCACTGCAAACCCTCCTCACTGTTCTGCTCCAATGAATGAGGCCCTTTATCAAAACAATTTCTATCCCACAACTCTATGGCAGAAACCTCACTCGCAGGAAGCAAGTGAACATCATAAAACCACTCAGATTGTTCTAAACAAAGACCTGCCCTTTTTCTTGGTGTACTTCCAGAGGGACCACACAACTGGGTGATGATCTGCAAGGGCAAATAAAATGACAGAAGTCCCCTAGTGTAAGACCTTCTTACGTCAACATATTGACTTATATTGAATAAATTCTATAATTCTCATATAGTTCTATTGGTCTACTGGTTGTAAAATGACAGGATAAAGTAAAAATAGGCATGTATTAACACAAAGCAAGGTTGATTCACTCTGTTACCCAAGGACAAGTGGAAAAGGGGCTTGTTCACTAAAGAGAAAAAGGTCACTGTATGTTGGCAAGTTATACACAAGTTTGCTTACAAGGAGTTTGTATTTAATAAGCATTTTTATCTTAAAGATGAGAGAATGACAATTTGGCAAAAAGAAATTATGTTTTCTTGTCATTGTCTTTACATTCTGCTATTCTCTGTCTCTATTTGCCATGATTTCCATTATTCTATCTTAGGCAAATTTGAGATGAGAGGCAACAGCCTGATTAGGGTAGATAAGGAAAAAATAAATCAGAAAAAAAATAAGAATATTTATGGGAAGTAGAATTGAAATATGTAAGAAATATTTTTCTGCAAATATTGAACGTTCTCACTATTTGAAAGATATTAAATGCCACCAAGTCTTTACAATAAATTGAAGCATTGGAAATGTTTTTGAGCTTTAAAAATCATGAAAATTTATGAAGCAATAAAAGATAAATAGGGACTTATAGTAATTACAAGCAAAGGAAAATAGTGAGCATATGTTATTATATTTTCATCAGTTTTAAATCTAGGAAAATAGTTGAGGTTTAAGGTAAAAATATTTTTGTTGGAAAATAAATTCATAACAGAGAATTTTTAAAGTTATTTGATGCTTTGATTCTTTCCTGAGAATTAGATCAAAGATTAGAAATGATGCTCTGTGATACCCAATTCCCCAGTACCAGAATGAAACATTACTTTTCATATACTTTGGCTTTGAATGCTAAAATAACATATAAAAAATTATTATTTGGCCAACATATTATGCTACTTTCTAGAAAATTATGTTTTAATACAAATGGTTTTTGTTTTATTTAAGCCAATTTTATCTTTCTTTTCAAGTCAGTTATTTTTACCAGTATCAAAAATTTTTCTTCATCTCATAACTACAAACACAAAAGGAAAAGGAAAAGGAAAGGACAGCCAAGAGCATGTGTTGCTTGACACCGTAATACTTTCCTTTTTCAATCTTATCTACTAACTCTTCTTCAGCTAAGTCCCCTTGGGAGAGTTTTCTATGTTCACTCTATTGCTTGCACTTCCCTTCACTTTCTTACTACTCCAAGCAGACTTCTACTTTCAGCACTACACTGAAAGTTTTTCCACTAAGATAGTCAATGATCTTTTCATGCCATCAAGTAAAAGAAAAGGATTATCAGAAATATTCAACACAATTTACAGCCTCTTCCTACATTTTATGATTTGATTTCTGCTCATCTCTTCTCTGCTTCTTTCTGTCATACTCCTGAACATCAGCTTCTTTTCTTCTCATTTTTGATTCTGGCACTGGGAATTGAGCCCAGGGAAGCACTACCCTTGAGTTGCATCTTCAATACTTTGTATGTGATGGTGTTCCCCAGCTTAGCACCCTAAAACAATTTCCAGGCCCATGTGATCAACTAATTATCTGACCTTCATGTCCCTGCCTCACAGACAACTCAAGTTTACATGTTCAGGAGCTTCAGTTGAGCACTTGCCTGGCATGCGTGAGGATTTGGGTTTGAATCCCAGCACTATATATACAACTAAGTGTCAGAAAAACAAAACCAGATGAAAACATAAATAAAATTGATTCTCTCTTTCCCTCTTCAAAAAAATGTTTGCATGTTCAAAATTAAACTCTCATCCAAACTCTCCTTCCCACCTTGCAACTAAATATGTTTGTATGTTTGTTCTTCAATCCTTCTTAACTCATGCATTCAGAAACTCATGCTAGACTCCTGAGAATCTTTCCTTTGCCCCGCATTCCATATTCTGATTACCACTGCATTCTATTGATTTCAACCATGTATTCAGGAACTTGTGTACCTCTATGTTCTCTTCTTAACAATCATACAAACTAATCACTATGTCTTTATGATTTGACATCTAAATTATTTATAAATTCTTCAAATTTTCCAATGTATTCAACATATGTACTTTAGATATAAAAGACCTATACTATTCATTTTTATTATAATTTCCATTTATCCACCTTCCAAGAATAAGTTGGTTTTTGATGTTTTGGAGTAAAACTTAGTGTATTGGGTATAATGTGCACTGACAGTAAGGATATAGTTCAATAAATATTGAATAAGTATATAAGCTATCACCCCAATCAAAACATACAATATTTTCTATATGAGCTGTTTCCCTCGTGCTTCTTCCAAGTCAAGTCTCACCTTTCCAACATGAGGAAACCATTATTTTTATTTCTCTTGGAGTCACTGTTAGGCTGGCTGGGGGCATTGCTTCATCTAGCCCACATGGTCTTGGAGCCTGGCTGGGGGCATGGCTTCAGTCAAGACACAGGCCATGAGGGCTGGCTAAGGGGCACAGGGCAGTTTGCCCGAGAAAAGAACAGCCAATCAAGAAGCTGGCAGACAAGCTCCAATGGATTGACGGATCCACCAGCCAATCTCTGAAAGACCAACCCCATCAACTCCTCCTGTTTAACCAATAAAACCAGCTGCCTGGCAAAGGTTCAGCACCATTTTCCCTGTGTGCAATTCTCCCCAAAGGCCCCTTTCCCCTGCCAGCTGTCACTTCCCATGCCCAACCTAATTATGGCCGCTCAGGTGAATTTGGCCCTAGAGCAACAGATCCCAATACACCTGAATTTACACCCATTCTTCTTTTTCTTATTTTTTACAGTCACTTATGCCTTTTCTGGAACTTCATATATATTTAATCATAGGAACTAATTTTAGGTGATTTATATCTCTCAGTATAATGTATGTGGGTTTAATCCAGAATGTTTTGAGTCATTGCCATTTGGTTGGTTTTTATTATATATGTAACATTCCACTAGAGAAATATAATGTTTATTTGCCTCTTTTCAAAATGGTAGGCATTGTTTTCAAATTATATACTGTCATGATAAAGATTATTTGACTATTCTTGTACATGATTTTAGATGGGCTCATTTATAAGCCTCTTTCCATTGAAATATATGTCTTGAATTTCACAAAAATTTTAAAATCCTAATTTCAAGATACCATTTTCTTTACAAGCATTTTTTCAAGGGTCATTAAATTTTTTTCCAATCAAGTTTAAACCCTGAAGTCCAGTCAAATGTTTCTCTACACATGCAAAAGAATAATGTCTGATCCTTATTGAATACCATATTTTAAAAAACTGAAAAAGATAAAAGGATTGTCTGCATATGACCTCAAAATCACAGGAAATAAAATAAAAAACAGGTAATTGGCATTGCTTCAAAATAAGAAGCTTCTGCTCAGCCTAGAAAATAAATGTGAAGAGACAGCCTAGGGAATAGGGAGAGAATATCAACAAACAGTACATCTGACGAAGTGTTAATATCCAAACTGCACATGGAACTCAAAAACTCAAAAGCAATAAACAATCTGATAAAGAAATGAGCAACACGACTGAATAGACATTTCTCAAAAGAAGACATACAAACAGCCAACTACCTTTTGAAAAAAAAGTTCAACATCACCAATCATCTGAGAAATGGAAATCAAAACCACAATGTTATATCACTTTAATCCTGTTAGATTGACTGTTGTAAAGAGATGACAGATCTCAAGTTTTGGTGATGCTGATGATGTGAAGAAAATGGAACACTTGCACACCCTTGGTTGGAATGTAAATTAGCACAGCTATTACAGACACAACATGATGTTTCCCCCCCAAAATTAAGACTAGAACTATTATAGGACCCAGCAACCCCACAATATATATCCAAATAAAGAAATGAATATGGTGAAGAGTCATCTGCACTCCTATAGTTATTTCAGTACTATTTATAACAGCCATGATATGGAATGAATGGATAAAGAAAATGTGAGTGCTTTTCAGTCATAAGAAGGAAGTCCTGTCGTTTGTGACGATATGAATGTACTGGAAGTACATAATGTTAAGCAAAATAAGCCAGGCACGGAAAAAGAAATGCCAGTTGATCTCATCCATATGAGGAATGTGGGGAAAAAAGAAATAGAAAGATCTCCTAAATATAGAGTAGATTGGTGATTACCAGAGACTATGGTGACTAGAGAAGTTGCTAATGAGATGCTGAAGACACAAAATTATGCTTAGAAGGAATGCATTCAGGACACCTATTGCACATCATGGTGACTATAATTAATGATGTATTATATTTTCCATAAATACTAGGAGATTGGCTATTAAATTTCCTTAATACAAAAGTGATAATTATGAGATAATCATATACCAATCATCTAGATTTAACCATTCAAAAAAGCATATATGTATTAAAGCATCATATTGTAAATTTTTAAAAATTTCCCATAAATCTGGCTCCTTCACAGCCACACAATACATTTTTTTGGTTTTTTCTTTTTCTTTTTTTTCTTTTTTTAATTTATTTTTATTGTTTTTCTTTCTTTTTTTAGTGCATGATGCTGTCATATAGTAGTTGGGTTCATTTTGACAATATCATACATGCATGAAATTTAATTTTCTCCATATTAGTCCCTGTTGCCCCCACTTTGCCTCCTACGACCCCCTTCTCTCCTTCTTCTTCTCTACGGATATTCCTTTCATTCATTCATTCATTCATTCATTCATTCATTTATATTTGGTGCTTTAGAGATATACCACAGTGAATTCATATTTATGTATATTTTTATGGACATTACATAATTGTGTCAAATTCATTCCATATTTTCTTCCTTTTCCTGTTTCTCCTCCCTCTCTCTCAATCTTCTTCCACTATTTCACTGATCTTTCCTATATCTTTGTGATATCAAATTTCTCCTTTTTTCCCTTATTTTGCTGTAGCTTCTGTATAGAGAGAAAACACTCAACCCTTGTTGTTCTGAGTCTGGCTTATTTTGCTCAGCCTGATGGTCTCCAGTTCCATTCATTATCATTAAATATCACAATTTCATTCTTTATGACTGAGTAAAACTGCATTGTGTATATATACCATATTTTTGTAATTCATTTAGATACTGATGGGCAGCTGAGCTATTGTGTATGAATTGTGCTACGATAAACAATGGTGTGTCTGTATTATTATATTGTGCTAAATTTAGTTCTTTTGGATAAACACTCAAGAGTGGAACAGCTGGGCTGTCTGTATGGTGGGTCCATTCCTAATTTTTTGAGAGCTAACCATACTGCTTTCCAGTGTGGTTGTACTAATTTTCAGTTTCACTAGCAACATATAAGTGCAGCTTTTCCACCACACCCTTGCCAGCATGTCATTATTTTATTCTTGATAATTAACATACAGACGGGAGTAAAATGAAATCTTAGTATAGTTTCGATGCATTTTCCTGATTGCTGGAGACACTGAAAGTTATTTACATACATTTTTTGGCTATTTATACTGAAACTAGATCTCTCTCTCTCTCTCTCTCTTTCTCTCTCATTCTGCACAAAAGTCAAATCAAAGTGGACCAACGACTTAGAAATTAGACCAGAAATCTTGCAACTGCTAGAAAAGAACAGAGTCCACACTCCAACATACTGGTGCAGGCACTGACTTCCTTAAGAGGAACCTAAAACTCAAGAAGTAAAACAAAGAATCAACATGTGGGGTACCATCAAATTAAAAAGTTTCTGCAAGGCTGGAACAGTGGCTTGGCAGTTACGGTGCTTACTTGGCATGTACCAGGGCACAGGTAAGAACCCCAGCACCACGTACACTGCCAAGTGTCAGAGCAACGAAAGCCACATGATAAACTACATAAAAGTGATTCTTTTTCTTTTTTAAAAAAATTAAAAATAAAAAAATAAAAATAAAAAGGTCTATAGAGCAAAGCAAAAGGTTAATATCTAAAATGATCTATAAAGAATTTAAAAAAATAACAACACTGAAAAAAAATTAAATAACCCAATCAATAAATAGGCAAATGAAGTAAACAGATATTTCACAAAAGAAACAGACACTACATTCTTAAATTAAAAGAACTGCTAGTAGCTTAAGGAACTTTTCAGGGTGGCGAATACAGCACCCATGTGAAAGAAGTGAGCAAGCAGGTTCCCAGATCAAAAGTACAAATGTTCCACCAGGGAACCCCAGGCCCTGTGCTCAGTCCCCTGTCCTCTGCTGCACCACACCCCTCAGAACATTACTTCCACTTCACTAAATAAACCCGTTATGCTTTTCTGACTGTATCTCTGCACTGAAATCTTCCAGGAAGATGAGAAAGAGGAATCCTCCACCCTGTAACAGTATAATGTTACCTGTCAACTGAAAAAACAAAATTAAACAAAATAAATCTTCAAATTATTATTAAAATCTCAGTTATCTAACATGGTGTATATCTATGTTTATTGATCACAACTCTTACAAATGGAGCCTTTGCCCATCAGACTTGTTTTCACTCCTTTTTCATTAATGTCCTCTAAATCTGATTACCACCTACAAAAATATTTTTCCATTCTGTTCTGTTGCTTAGAGAATCTTCTCTTTGTAAAAGGTATGCTCTCTTTGAACTGTTTTTGGTATTTTGATCAACTCATATTTACTTTGAGAAATTTCCTGCAACAGCAAAATTTACCAGTTTAGAACTTGAATAGTCTTATTTCAATTGGTAAATCAATAATATCAAACTATACTATTTTTCAGTGTTAAATAATTCTCCCAATTGAGTCTGTTTGTTTATAAGACTTCCATAGACACCTTAATTTTGAGTCACATGGCACAATTTTGAATATGATTACGGTGGTGTCAGCTCTAGTTCTTACCCTGAAGGACTGTGATAAAGGATTCCAAGGTAGGTTGTCCTAGAGAGAGAAGTTGCAGGCCCACCGAGCAGTGTGACCAGATGCAAGAGATGCAGTATCTGCAGAACTTGCATAAAAAGGCAAACTGTGATTGCATCCATTTTTTCCTTCCAAAGAGTTAAGAAACAAAACAAAACAGGGCAGGTGTAACTATTCATCTTGAAATCATTTGTATCAGTAATTATCATCCCTCACAGTTTTTTCTTAAGACTTCAGTTCACCTACGCATTCTCATTAATAAAATAGTATCTTTTGAACACCTTGACTCATGAACCAAAGCCATTTTTGCCTAGATTTTTCATGAATGACCCAGCTCCTTGTATGTTTCTCACCAGCAACCACGAAGCCACCTTTTTTGCACTAATGAATATGTAAGCTGTGACCTGTCATACCACTGTCAATTGTATCAACTCTGGGATTCCCTGGGCAACAGTCTTCACTTCCTATCCACTCGGGACATATTAGACCAATGTCACCTTAGATCCTGTATCTTCAAGATTTCTGTCTTGCATACCACTTAGGACATCTATTTTTATTTATTCCATAATTATTATAAGAGAAGGATGAAAGGTTGTAAACATTTACATCATAGTCATTTAAGAAAAAAAATCAATGAAAGATAAAAAATATGTTGCTCAAAAATATTGAAATTTTAACATGAGATATTTCTTGAAAAACCATTAACCAGATATGTTCAGAATTTTTATATAAAAGTCTCCACCATAGTGCTTGAATTCCTATAAATGTCCTTACTATGATTATAGATAACAATATTTTAGCATATAATTTAGCATATCATATTGTTAACTTTATCATTGTTTTTCCGTTTTCAATGATTGTTATGAAAACATGCACAAGTACAAAGTGGAACCTAAAAATGGCCTTACCTGCTAAGAATATTACAAACCAATATGATTTTAGTATAGGGAAACAAGACCTTTTTACATTTCACATTTTTAAGGTTAGTACATTTTAAATTTCTTAAAAGATATGTTTAGGGGCTGGAGCGGTGGCTCAGCGGTTTCGGCACCTGCCTGGCAAGCACGAGGACCTGGGTTCAAATCCCAGCACCACATACACAACTAAGTGTTGGAGTAACTAAAGCCATGTAAAAAGCTAAATAAAGTTGTTTCTCTCTTTCTCTGTCTCTCTCACTGTCCCTCTCTCTTTAAAAAAAAAAAAAAAAACATGTTTATTCTTCTGAGTAAATTATAGAGAAGTAGTATGTCTGCAATACTAATATTATTGCTATATGTGCCTGAAAAAGATCAACATTTGCACATCTATTGTTCTTATAGGCTTTGGGTGAAGACACAAGATAATAAATAGCAGTTTAGGATTTTTCAAAATACTAACATTAAGGTATTACCAGAGATATAATCAAAATGTATTCACACTTTTATTTTTCATTCATTGTATTATAAAAATATCTTTAGTTGGAAACTTGCAACTGGTATTTCCTAAGACATTTTCCTTTTTAATAAAAGAGACAATAAGTTTAGTTGTTTACATTTCTTATTTCTACATAAGACTTTTTGAATTAATTTTAATTCTTATTTTTTTAAAGAGAGAAAGACATTGAGAGAGAAAGAGAGAAAGAATCAATTTTTGTTTAGTTTTTAATGTGGCTTTAGATGCTCTGTTCCTTGTGTATGTGGTGCTGTGGTTCGAACCTGCATCCTCAGGAATGCCAGGCAAGGACCATAACCATTGAGCCACTGCTCCAGCCCTGAATTAACTATTTTTAATGAAAGTGAATTTTGATAACCCAGCAATTTCAGAAGCTGAAAAAGTGGAAATAACTTTAATAGATTTTCATTTCTAAAATAAATTCTTCTTCACCCTGGCTAGCTATTCAGATGCATACACACATGCACCACATTCCTGGGAGAGGAGGCATCTAATTGAACATGATATTTTACAGCCCTAAGACATGTTGGTGATAACCCCAATGCTGAGTATTTATAGTCATTTTAGAAATGGCTTGTAATAAATGTCTCAGACGATTTAAAACTAAGCAGAATTTTGAACTAAACCACATTTATGCTGTATGTATGTGATAATATATTGATCAATTAGTCTATTTTCATCAAAAAATTGAGTTGTATTCTTCATAAAATTTGAAAGAAAAGGATATTTTCAACTTCTGACAGTCTAAGATATACAACTAAACTCTGTTACATAACTGTGCTCACAACGCAGCTCACTTTGAAAAGTGGATTATATTTTGTTAGAGAGTTTGTTAAAGTCTCTATGACTTAAAATGTGGCTATAATCATTATAAGCTCTTTAGACCTTCTTTGATATTATGTTTATTTACATTTCTAGTTCGCTCAAGGCACTAAACTTTCCAGGCCCTGAACTGATTTAATTTTAAGCCTCATCTCTTTCAAGATATGATCATTTTGAGTTCTTAACTATCTCCCTGATATACTAAGAGAATATAAAGTGGATTCTGGAAGTGTTGCGCAGAATATCAGAAATGACAGCAAATTGTAACACAGTCGTGCTCCAGCAATTAGTGACAAGAAAACAAGAGTTATGTTGGGTTGGAGACTGTTTATTTGAACAAGTTAAACTGAAGAAGCAATTCCTAGAATATCTGCTTAAATAAACCTCAATAGATTTTTTTTCTACAGCAAATCAACTGTGTTTATGAATAAATAAAGCAAAATTTCCCACTTGTTCCAGTACCATGTAGATAGGGTCACAGTCATCTAAATGGTTAAATCGAAGAAATAAATAATTTTTATTATGATTGCAAATCTTTGTGCTGAAAGCATGTAAATAATCTCCTAATATGTCCTTTCTTGTGATGCATTTTGCTACAGTTTGAGAGTTTGTGTCTCCCAAAATTCACATGGTAAAATTCTAACCCCCCACAGGATGGTATTAAGAGATGGAGCACCAGGAGGTGATCAGGCATTAAAAGTATCTCCCTTGTTGAGTGGGCAAGACCCATATATAAGAACATCGTAGGGTGCAGGGCCAGATTATTCTTCAGCTGTTGTGCTCTGCGAACTGAGTGTTTGTCTCTGCAATTTTACTTTCCTTACATAGGGAGGCAGCAAGAAGACTCTTACCATACACTGTTGCCTTGAGCTTAGCCTTTCCAGCTTCCAGAACTCTAAGAATGAAAGTTTCTGTTCTTTATAAATTACTCATTTTTAATGCATTTTGTTAAAGCAGACAGCACAGATGAACTCAGATTTTATGATTTAAAAATCCCACTTCATAGAAATACATTGTCATCTTATTCAAATAAAATTGTTTTTCCTGCTACTATCTCTATGGGTGAAAAAAAATGAAAAGAAAATTTAAAAGACTACCACGCTATACTAAGATGGCTAGTATAAAATAAATTTAAAAATAATAAGTGTTAGCAAGGATATAGAAAAATTTTAACACTTGCATAATGCTGGTATAGCCACTATGGAAAACAGTATAGAAATTCCTAAGAGTATTGATAGAGTTACCAGATGACCCAAAAATTCCTTTAATATATAGGTATTTGAAAAAATTAGAAGAGAGAAATAAAATAGGTATTTGTAATAACAGCAGCATTTGGTCATATTGACCAAATTATATTGTTGTATTTATTGTGTGCACCTATAAATATGTGAAAGCAAATCCCACCATTATGTACAGCTATAATGGACCAATAAAAAAAGAAAGAAAAAAATAATAGCAGCATTATTCACAGTATTCAAAAGATGGAGACAACTGTTGTTTATCAATAGATATATGAATAGATAAAATGTGGTATATACATACAATGGAACATTATTCAGCTTTAAAAAAGAAAGAAATCCTGACATGCAATAACGTGGGAGAACCTTGTTGACATTATGCTAAGTGTTCAGTCACAAAACGACTAATACTGTTTGTTTCCACACAGGTGGAAGCTACTCTACCTAGAGTAGATAAACAGAAATGGAAATTAGAGTAGAGATTGCTGCCGGGGTGGAGGGGAGAAGAAAGAAATATTATTTAATAAGTAGAGATACTTGATTTCCACAAGATCAAAGAACTCTCAAGAGGGATGATGGTGGAAGTTTCCAAAAATGATAAGGTATTTAATACTAATAAAGTATACGCTGAACATGTTTAAATGGGTACTTTTATATAATGAGAAATGCATACATAGTGACTATATATATAAATACTGTCACAATTTAGAATACAAACAGACCAAAACAGAAATCAATTACTTATATTTCAATATAAGTTTATTAAGCATATTTTAATAATATGCTGCTAATTTAGGTAATTAAAAATCAATAAAATAAAAAAATCCATACTTGAAAATTGGGGAATTTTTTCCTCTAATGGAAATATTTGGAACAAATAAAGTTTTATAGAAAATGGGACCCTATCGAATGGCCTAGAAAACAAGTATCACTTTCAAACACATTAGAGTTTCCAGTTATTTGTGAAGCATGACAAGTTTTTAGTTAACAACACAGGAGTTCACATCAATTGGAAGATCCCTAATGCATACACTGTGGCCTCAAGTGACAAAAGTACAGCTCAATTGACTTTAAACATGAAGGGAAATTGAAGCAAGAATACTAGCTTAGTTCTTAGAATACAAAACAATGTTAAATGATTATGGGAGGATGGAACTGTGACACAGGTGTCATGGAAAACAGCAACCCAAAATCATAGGATCCTATCAACAATAAGTGTTTTTCTGAGTACTGATTTCATAGTCTCTCCTTCTATTGTTGAACTACTTTCTCCATTTGGTATAAAATAGTTGGTATATTATAATACTTTCAGCACTCCCTGATCAATTCTTCTTAGATACAAACTCCCAGAAAACTAATTTATTGCTATGTTTTAGTCTAGCAATTTAAATTAGGCCAATCAAATATTACCAAGCTGTGATGTTTAATCAGATCCTGACATTTTCCATGTGGTAGACTAGTGAAAAAACATAAATTATAGAAGAAAAGGGTGGAAAACGTAGAGGATAGTGTTGAGCAGAAAAAATTATAGCCACTTTTATTCCTTATGTTTTATTCTTTTGAACTATAATAATTTCTTCTTTTGTTTACTTCTGATCTCAGGAAATGTACAAACTGATTATGTTTCAACCTTGAGTATGCTATCGGCATTGTTTTTTAAAAAATATAGTTCTTCAGTGATAAAATAAAATGTTTTCATGACAATATCATTTAAATATGTACAAAATATGCAAACCTATCATGATTATAGCCTATAAAATTTAAAAAAGTAAAATTAAACACAAATGCTGGAAAACCAATAATTTGAAAATAATGGACTTTGATTTAAAGTCACTAAATTAAATAAATGAGTTCACTTTTCTGTAATGAAAACATTATTTGAAACTTAAATATTATTCTATCATGAAGCAATATTTTTCAGTTTCCATGGATATAACATATATAACAAACTCAACTTCAGGTCAAGTAACATTACTAGAGATAAAGATAACGATTAATGGCAAAATTCATAAGAAGACATTAAAACCCTGTATATACACTTAAAAACAGAAAATGATAAGACAGAAATAGAAAAGATAACAATAATACATGGAGGCTCTTTCTCTCAATAACTTACAGAAAAATAGAATATCATTAAGAATATAGATGACTTGGACTACCTTATCAACCATTTCAACCAAATAGATTTTTGCAGAACACTCTACCAAATAGCAACAGGATGACACCTTCTTCTCAACTACACAAAAACATGTTTTCCAAGATAGATCTTATCCTGAACCAGAAAACAAACATTAAACTTAAAAGAATGGTATGTAGTTTAAATAGAAAAGCAGAAACTATTTTAAGAGACAGACTGAGAAATCCTCAATGATTTGGAAACTGAATGCTACATTGATAAATATCCCTGTTGCAAAGAGCAACTCAAAGGAAAATATTTTGATAAATGGGAAGGAAAACATAACATATAAAAATGCATGGAATGCAGATAAGTGCAAACTTATATTAGAAATAAGGTAACAGGTTTAGCAATAACACAATATAAGGTCAATGAATAAAAATTAATTGTATTTATACATAATTAAAACAACTGAAAATTAAAATATTTTAAAAACTACAAAATAAATTAGGAAAGGATAAATCATGAACTCAAAGTATATGTGAATCATTTTTATGCTGAAAAAGTAAAAATACCAATAAGGAAAATTAAAGAACATATATCAGTTCCTTAGATTAAAATACTCAGTGTCATCATACTATCAGTTTTTCTTGAATGGGTCTATACTTTCAATGCAATTTGTATCATAGTTTAATCATGACCAATTTTTAAAAGTAGAAATCAGCTTATTTGTAAAATACACAATTCAAACACAAATTATTTTCTTTCTTTATTTCTTCTTTTTTTTTTGGTCAGGCGCAGAGTATTTGAGTTGAACCCAGGGTTGCTCTACCATTGAGATACATCCCCACCCCTTTTTGGTTTTTATTTTGTGACAGTCTCACTAAGTTGATGATACAAACCTTGAACTTGTGATCCTCCTGCCTCAACATTACAAATTTCTGGGATTATAGGTATATACTACAATGCCTGGAATAAACCTAAATAACTTTAGATTATCCAATAGTGTTCTGAAAAAGAACAAAATCAGGGGACTCACACTAGCTGTTCTTAAGTTTTATAATCCAGAAATGTTTGTATTATCTAAGAATGAACACATAGATCAAAGAGATAGTTTATAAAATTCAGAAGTAGACCTATACATTCATAGACTCATATATACATTCCTATATACATGAATGTACACACACATACACATATACATATACACACACACAATATATATGTGTGAATGTATATATACATATGTATATACACATACATACATACACATACATATATATATAGATAGATAGATAGATAAATAAATAATAGGTAAAGTTGCCAAAAAACTCAATGGGAAATGGGCAATATTTACACAAAACTGAATCTCTACCCTTGCCTTTTACTATGCAAAACATTAGCTCAAACTGTATCATAGAAATAAATGTAAAATCTAAAACTATATATACTGTGGTTTAAAAGATAATACAATATATTTGTGACCGCAGGTTCGGTACATATTTTGACAAGATACAAGACACTAAATATAACAAAAATATTGGACTCCCTCCAATTCAAATCTCTCACTATTTACACAAAGTAAGAAAATCTAGAGATAAGAAGAAAATATGTGCATAATAGATATTTGACAAAAGACTTAAATTCTGAGTACTTTAAAAACTCTTTAAACTCAATAATAAGAAATGAAACCAAAATCCAATAGGACCTAAGAACATATTTTGAACACTTTTTTGATGAAACAATAAAGATGGCAAAACCCATGTAATATAAAATTCAATGACATAAGTTACTATCTCAACCTTCATTGATCAGGAGTTTGATATCTTTTGTCTCTGGAAGGAAATCTTTTATATTAGTACTCTAATAGTGATTAAAAAATAAAGATAAATAGCAAGTTTTGATACCCAGTATTCAAAATTCATTGTCATTAAAAAATTTGTAACTGAATCTAAAAAGATTGGTAAAGCTTCAACTTTAACCATGGAATTTGGGTCCTTCTCTGTGACTCAGACATTTGACTATGATTGACAGTCACGAAATACAAGGCCCACTTGTCTCAGGGGCTTCTTCATTGGAACTGCAATTAAGGAAAGAACAAGTCAAGTATGACAAGCCTGATTCAATAGTTATTGGGAGGAAGAGTAAGACTGAATAAATATTTTTAACATCACAGAAATTTGACTCAGTATCATTTAGGCCTAGGCTGAGAGAATTGTTAGCTTTTGGTAATAATTGTGAACACTCTTAAATTTACTCCAATAGATCACTTTCTGAAAGTTTTTTTCCCCTTTTTGCCAAGAAACACTGTACACTGCATGCCTCTGACATGCAAAGACTCCAGGCATTCATACAGGAAGTGACTTGAGAAGCGCAACTGTGCCCAGCAGGGGTATGTCATCCCCAATAGTCTAGGTTCTGTCCAGTAGCTGGGAGTCCCACAGACAGATGGACCCATGCCAAGTCACTGCCTGTGTTTGTGAGATGAGGCATCTACATTTGCTAGCGTTTTGGGGAATCTTCAGGAACATGAAGTCCTGAATTAGAAGCCAGAAAAATGAGATACCCTTTGTAATTTTTTCAACATTCAATATTCTTAATCTCCTCCTTGAGATACAATATCTCATTACCTTAAGACTTGTTTCGATAATAAATTTTCCTATAATCTGAAATGATTGATAGAGAATTAATAACCCCTTTTGAGAATCCCTTTGTGATTTTACGTCCTGTAATTTATTCATAAAAAATATCAAGTTCATTCTCATTGTGGTCTAACATTTAAAACGTAAAAGGAAATAGCCTCATTTGTATCTAATCTACTAAAATCCAATATAATAATTAATTTAAAATCATAACCATGTTGAAACATAACATAAATGTCACTTCATTTTCTGTGTATTACATTACCTATGAGGACTTATTTTAAAAAGTATTATTTTTGTGTCTTCAATATTTTCAATGCAGCCATAATTTAATCATATTTTTCTTCTGTTAGGAGGATGGGAACATAACCATATGTGTGCAGTTTTCCAGCAAATTTCCAAGAGACAAATAAGAGTTAATGCTACTTGGCATTAACTTGGTATACTTCATATGTATTAGGCACCCTCCTAAATATTCCATGTATACTCTTCCTTTCAATTTTTATGTCAGCACTACAATATAACAGATGGGACTCTCTCAGAATAAAACAGAATGCTATACTTCCTGGATCATGATTTCTACTCTCTCAGTTTTCAAAAGCAGATGCTTGAATATGGACTTAAACACAACCGGCCACATTTTCCCATCACTACTCTGACATGACCTGTTTTACTGATCTTTTTATTATTTGTTTATTTATTTTTTATTTCTTAGTACTGGGATTGAACCCAGCAGCACTCAACCACTGAGCAACACCTCCAGCACTTTTTATTTTCTGAGACATGTTCTCCTTAAATTTCTCAGGGCCTCACTCAGTTGCTGAGGTTGACTTTGAACTTGTGATCCTCCTGCCTCACTAACCCAAACTGCTGGGATTACAGGCATGAGCCACCACACCCAGCACTGCTCTTTTTAGTAATTTGTGCCATGGTCTTTTGATAAATCTCTGCGGCTACATGCATGATACTTATACAATTAATCCAAATAGGAAGCTTAAAAAGTTTATCAATTCCACAGATTTAAAAAATAAATCAGATTTTTCATTTCTAGTAGATTGTGTAAAATGATATAAACAGAACCATTATGTTTTTACCCTCAACAGGAACAGGGTGAATCATATCAACAATAAATCAGGTTGATACCTCCACTTCCATAACAAAAAATAGGTGAATTATAGCTTGTTTATTTTTACATGGCAAGTTTTAAAACATAACTGAATATTACCTTGTCTAACTATCTAGAGTAAATATCTTTTCTGTAAAGTGGAAAATATCCTTTACACATTATTTTGGCTTCAACACTATGAACGTTATATTCCTTCCCAGTATCTTACAGTGTTAATCTAACTTTGGTTAAAAAAATAGTCTATTTAATTCAAACCTTCAACACAGTCACTTGAAGTAAAAACCATAAAGCAGAAATGTGTTGAGAAGAAAGGAATGATGAAGTATAAAGAAACAGGGCAGGCAGAGATGGTGAAAGGACATTTGGGATTCTACATTCCTATACTTTTTTAGTTACGTTATTGTCTGTTCTAAGCCTAGTTTTCTACAATTAAGGGGAAATTAGCATTAATGTCAATTTAGTTATAAGCACATAGTCTATTATTTTATTCCCACTGATTTTCTTTTCTTTATATTTGTCACTTCTATTATATGTTCATTGTGACAGTTCCCCAGAAATCATTTAACTATTTGCAAGTTTAAAATCTTAATTATTTAAATATGGATATTCCTTAAATAGATTATATATTATAAAATAGCTATTCTACACGTTAGTGTTGGGAAGCATAAATGTAAAATCTTAGTACAGAACAATCTGGATTCCTTTTAAAACCAGAGACCCCAATTTAACTTTGGATGTGCTATTTGGGTTGCTTAGTTCATTCTCGCATTGTCTCATTCATTCTCTCAGCAAATGCATGAATTTAACAAGTGCACGTTCTACCTTTGAATTTATTCATAAATGTATACCTACTTAGAGAGACAACAACTAAAAAGTGGAGCGAAAGCTCTTGAATTCATGTTGAATCTGAAAGAACCTTGTGCAGACGTGAATTTTAAGAAGACACTTATTAGCATTCTTCTCAAAGTTCCTGCATCAATTGTCTCGGTACACATTTTCTTCTCCCTAGCCTTGGAGTGCAATCCTCGAGGCAGTCACAATGCCTATCACAACAGCCTGTCACAAAGGGATTCCTCTGAAGCTTCCTGTGGCAGCCCCTCAGTTTTTTCTTACTGCATTATTGCAGAGGTGTTCCTGGTTCCAGACATCAACAGAACAAGGCTCCTTTCACATACCCTTTTCATCCCTGCCCTCTAAAAGCCTATTTTGAGAGGAATTGAAAGCTCACTGGATAATACAAGAAACAACAAGCGCTTTGCTTCTGACAAGAGTATTGCAGGCACTATCACTGGCTTCAAAGCAGGATTGGAGGTGACAGCAAGGATACCACTGAAATAACTTTTATGCAACTAGGATTTACAGGGATGATGGAAACATGTTAGCTTTATAATAAAAATCTAAACTAGAAAGGCAGAATATTTTATTTTAACCATATATCCTCATTGCTTTTACAGAAAAGAGCAAACATTCCTTTCTTATAGAAAATATTGAGAGTTTGAAAAAGAGGGCCAGCATTGTTAAATGCAATACATAAAGTCTTGTGCAGGAAGAGCCATGGATTTGGGCCACTAAAATTAAAACTAAAATTAAAAATCCAATCACATTAATTTCTAGAGCTCACTAGCCACATGTGGCTGAAAGCCACGGTAATTGGGCAGCACAGTGAACATTTCCATCATCACTGATGTTCCATTGGATAGTGCTGATATAGAATAAACAATTAGCATTAAGTGCATATTTATCAAAATCTGAACAGCAATACTGCAATTGTATTCCTTTACTTATTCTGTAATCTAAAATAGCACAGGAAGAGTAAGCAATGCTTAGCAACTGATTTTTGCAAGTTGAAATTATCTTAAAATATTTTACACTTATAAAATATTAGGAAGACTGAGGAAAATAGATGCACATAATTTTAAAATAGCTTATTTCAAAATTTCATGTTGGGTATCCCATTATATCCAAACATACTATATCTTCATTTTATAGATAGAGAAAAACAAACCAAAAACCCAACTCTTGAAATGTGACCTTTTTCACAAACCTTCACCCTCTAAGCACATCTGAAGTATAAAACTTATGTTTGATTGGTTTTTGCATTAGAAAAAAGCAGTTTCTGAGTAATCTTTCAATTTTTAATATGGAATGGTATAAAAAGTTTGAGAATATAATGCAATGAATAAAGCAATACAAGTAACTATCTGGTGATTTAGTCTTATTTACATTTGCAATTTTAAAGCTAATGTATGACCTCATTTTCATTCAATGCCTTTAGTTACAGTTCTCTTTTTATTGTATAAGATCTATATAAAGAGGAGCAGACTGTGATCATGTAGAAGTAATTTAACACATATTACAATGTTCTATTTTAATAGTGTGACTTTACAAAAACTCCATTTCTCAAAAGTGATAGGGTTGTCTTTGGGTTATACTAGCAATTCTAAATAAGAGGCAATAAAAAGCACTCTCAAGCACTCTGTTTATGCCATAAATAGTACAGTACTCTTCTAGCTCTCTTTTTTAAAAAGGTTTTTGACTCAACTATATATTTTTGTCCTGATATATATGAGTAGATGAGGAAAATGTTGCATTTTCTTTATTTCATTGTGAAAACCAAAGGGGAAAGATGGGGATTACCCATAAGTTGTACAGAAATAAATGCTAAGTGATAAGCTAATTTTCCCTTGAAGACTTCAGAAAGCTTAACAGATTCAGGCTATACTAGAATCAGATGAAACACTAGAATCCACGGAGGGTGTAATGCTGAGAATTAATGATATTTAACATCATTTTAAAGAACACTAGACATATTTGGAACAGCAAAATATACAGCACCCAACCAGCTTGCTCCACCATATCTTATTTACAAAGGCAGGAAAAAACAGTCAGATTTTCCCAGTAGTAATTCTAATTTATTTAGCGAGAATCTCAGTTTCTAACTTGCCAGCATACAACCATACCTATCTTCTTAATTACACCACAGTCTGATTTTGAAGAAACGGTTTGGCAAGCATACTAATTGCTGTATAATGAGATAAGCCTCATTATTTTCCCAAAGAAAAGTAAAAGACTGGAATGAAAAAGTCAGAGAAAAACCATTTTCAGCTTTAGAGCCCGACTGATGCTGGTGAAATACTCTACTCTTCCTCACCAGGCGGAAGACCACACTTGCTAAGTACAGTGAAAACGCATTGCTTCATGGGTGCTTTTCAATCTTCCTCCCAAATGGGTCCCACAAAACCCAGTACTAGCACTACAGAAAAGAGTTGTGCTCAAGACTCTCACATTTTAAGGTAAAAATTCCTTGCTTTCTGAGTATCAAGACCCAACAATATAACACCTTCTACAAGTTTTTCTTTGTTAAATTGAAAATTAAAAAATAACTGGTAATGGAAAGGGGAAGAAGACATAGTGTATAGATAGAAAAAGACATGAATAGCACCTACTGAGATCAAATGTAAGGTGTCCAGAGGAAAGTTTCTGCCTTAACTTCATCAGAAATAACATCTATTTTAGATGGCACTAATAACTTTATATGTAACATTTATGGATGACCCAGCCTAGAATACAGAAATGATACCCTTGTAGTATGTCACAGTTTAGACATTAACTACGTAAACAAGATTTACCCATACAGTGCCATTAGATTTCTATGTGAACATTTTCAAAATGTATCTTGATGCATTAATTTCTGTGTTTATTTTCCCTTAAAGTAACAGGGATGATTATTCCTTTCAAAGGACTCTGCAGTACATATCTGGTTTGTAATGAGTATAATTCTTAGAGTTAGTAATTAAATAAACTAAGTAGAATATCTTACAGAAAAGATTAAATTAGTATCATTTCACATTAAGTAAAACTATGTTGGGAAAATAAAAGCACATTGTAAAAATTTGCTTTTAACTCGAAATACTGGGGAAATGTTATATTTATTCTACTAGTTAAGGGTGATTTATGAGTTGCCTGTAAACTTACTCATATATTTAATTTACCTTGTTAACTATAGAGAAGTGATCTCACTAGATTTGATGTTGTTTTTATTCCATACTCAACTAGAATTTTAATAATCAATAAAGTAAAGGTAAAATTTTCACAAAAAAAGAGCTGCTCTGATTTAGGTTAGAATAATAGGTAGTGCTCTGCTCATTATTAGGACATGACTATTTCAGAACATTTCTACTTACATCTAAGACATTGAAAGACCTTTTAGTAGTATGATCACTTACAGTTCTGGAGGTTTCCATGACTTGATCTTTTGATATTTAGTGAATACCTTTTTTAGTAGCTTTTGAAAGTTGAAATGAATTTTATTCTTTTAAGTATTCACATATTAAATTTCTTTTTTGGTTCCTCTCCCCAAAAACGGAGGGAAAGAAGTAATAAGTTTACAAATAGTATTGAAATGGGCATTGCCATTTAGGAAAAACACAGGGATTTGAATCTACAACTATTTTTTTTTTTTAAGAGAGAGGAATAGTGCAAGAGAGAGAATCAGGCCTGCTCTCTCAATATCCCTGTGTTCATGAATGTGTAACAGTGATTACCTCCAATATGTAAGACTATGGTGAATGAATTAAAAAAGTATCTAAATATATTAAAGCAGACAAATTAATAATTTGACATTTTAATATTTCTAAGATGTCAGTTATTTCTAAATTAATCTGTAAATTCAATGTGGTTGTCATTAAAATTCAAAAGGGTCAAAAAGAAGAATCAATGTTATTTAGTTTTTTATCTACTTTATGTGACACTTAGTTGTGCATGTGGTGCTGAGGTTCATACCTGTGTTCTCAGGCATGTCAGGCAAGCACCATAACCACTGACCCACCAATCCAGTCCCAAATCTACTAACTTTTGCTTTTTCTTCTCTTAGAAATTGGGGAAAATTGATTTGAGAGAAACTATGCATTAAAAAATGGCAACTTGGGGAATACATATTTGATAGACATTGGAAAAATGTTACTGCAGTTTTCAATGTGATAATCATGAAATTAGCTTAAAGTTGTTAAATGTTCGTATTCATTTGATAGTAAGATTACCTGCTTTCTTTAGCATTATTAGAAGTAATTTGTTTTACTTGAGGAATCTTTAGTCAAACAAGGTCAAATAGTAAATGGGGGCTGGAGTGCACCCTTGGCGGATGCAGCACTTGCCAGGCATGCACGAGTATGAGAGTTCAAACCCCAGCACCATGTGCACAACAAAGTCTCGGAGCAAAGAGAGCCACTTTCCTGTGGCTAAATAAAATTGATTCTCTCTCTCTCTCTCTCTCTCTCTCTTTCTCTCTCTCACTGTCCCTCTCTTTAAAAAAAAAAAAAAATTGCAGTGAAATGAGGCTGGAGCAGTGGCTTCTTGGTTACTGCCCTTACCTGGTAGGCCTAAGGATGTGGGTTTGAACCCCAGCACCATGCATACAATGAAGTGTTTGAGCAACGAAAGCCATATTAAAAACTAAACAAAAAATTGACTCTCTTGAAAAAATGGTAGTAACTTAGATTTTCTTCTTGTGCTTACTTTTCAAACGTAAATTGCCAACTAGTTCAAAAAGAAAAGAAAACCTGCAAATTCCATATGTTTTAAAGTTGGAAAAATACAAAATCAAGAATGGCTGAAAGTATGATAGGAAATATTTTCCAAGAGAAAAAATGCCCTTTTTTTTTTTTGAACAGAATAATCTTAGAATCTTGGTTGTTTCAGTTTTTGCTCATTTATTCTCAAATATTTATTCTATTATCTTTCACTGGGAAATGGAAAAATGTATGGTAAACCACATGATATTAAAAAGTAATCCAGTAAATTTTTCATGCTAAGGAAATAGAAAATTGAATTTAGCTATGTCAAAAATTCATAAAACAATAATCACCAAATTGCCTGGAGATTCTCAACCAAAAGGTAGTATATTGTAGTGAGTTCAAATGTTAACATTTTGCATGAATAATTAGGAAAATTGCTCATCTTATACAAATGAATTAATGCTTTTGGTTGAATTTCCTGATTCTGCATCATTTAGTCTGGATCCTACCTCAAGTGTGCTATGTTTTGAACAGAAATATTTGGAACAAGTAATTTGACAAAACATTATTCTGGCTCTTCCAACATGTTATGGTTTGGATGAAAAGTATCTCGCAAAATTTCAATATGTGAGACAATGCAAAAAAGGCTGAGAGGTGAAATGGTTGGCTTATGAGAGCCTTAACTCAATCAGTAGGCTGGAAGGGTGTGGCTGGAGGAGGTGGGTCTTTGGGTGAATGCCTTTGGAATATATATTTTGTATCTCCTGTGGAGTTTGTTTCTTGATTATCATGTGAGCCTCTTCCCTTTGCCATACTCTTCTGCATGGTATGCAGACTCACCTCAAGCCCCAAGGAATGGAACAGGCCTTCCATGGACTAGGATATCTAAAACTGCAAGCCCCCAAATAAAATTTTCCTCCTAAAATTGTTATTTTTGGGTCCTTGGTTCATAACAATAGAACAGCTGACTAAAACACCACATAATGATATTTATGCAGCTAAAATGTACTTAGACGCAGTGTATCATTTGGGTCTACTCTACCTTTAGAATCAATACTGCACTTCCTTCCACAACTCTTTTACTAATGGCCCCTCTGACTTTTATTATATTCTATTTCTTGCTCATCACTGTTTTTCTTGTTTTCTTTTTGGTCTAATTTCAGTTTATAGCCCAATTCAGTCTTGATGCTAGTGGTCAATTTTCTCCAAAGTCACTCATGCCTCAAATTCTGACTCTGACTTCAGATCTAAGTAAGTTTTCCATTAGCATTCTGTATTGGCTCAGTGCCCATGCTACTTAATGGCACTATTTTATCACTGACTGCATACTAATTGGTCTTGTAGTTATTTCTGTAAATATCTCAGTCACCTACTGGGTTGTAATCCTAATGAATTTGCCATAATCAATTTTACTGTGAGGTCCCACATGACCTTTAGCATTGGGCTTCTCATCTCTAAGGAGCACAGCACTGATGTTGAAAAACAAGAAAGTTTCAGACCTGGGCTCAGTACATCTTCTCAGGGTATTATCCCAACTTACCTAGCAGAGACCATAAAATTGGATTTCCCTAATTTCCATTTGCAGTCCCCATGGATTCTCTACTGAAATGTCTAAGATGGTTCCAGATAACTAAAACTAAGTCTGCCTTAGTTCTCGTTAAGTGTTCTAATGAGGGTAGGGTTGGCATACTTCTCATCCCACACTGGATGTATATGAGGAGCCCTATGCCACAGCTGGAACTATCATCATATTTAAAACCATGTATGAGAACCACATCAGGAAGACTTTAAAATATAAACTATTCTAAATATTTTAAAGAGTTATGCTATAGCATGACTCATTAAGAGGAGGTATATCAACAATATGTATTCTATTGATACTATTAATATATATAAACAGGCAAATTATGACATTCTAAGTTGGCTTATAATTATATACATGACCAAAGACAAATGACAAACAAGAAATAAAATCATGGTACAGTACAACAAGAATTCAGGAGTTATTTATCTGATTGTAATCTAAATGGAGGTGGAGCCAACACTTAGAAATCTAATTATCTGACTCCCAAGCTTTGCCCGATTAGCTGGATGATAGCACTTTCTGGACTAAAAATAGATAAACAGGTGTTTTTGTGTACTCATGCTTACCCAAATCCATATTGTGTCAATGTTTATCTTTTGTCCTATTACTTTAAACTTCAAAAATTATTTAGATATCTAGTTTTTTCAATATGTGAAACTAGAATACATGAAAATTCTGGTGCCACAATTTCCTTGAGAAAAAATAGAGTATAATTGGACTTCCTATTAAATATGTATCTGAACTCAAGAAAATAAGAGATATTTCTATGAACCCTAAATAGGAAAAGAACTAAAAATCAGAACATTGAGTACATGAGCTATCTAACCCTGTTGATGCTCTGGAGGGCAAATGGATCTTAATCTAGAGCAGCAGTTCAAAAGTGGCAGCCATTTTACCCCTATCAGGATATTTGTAAATGTATGAAGACATTTTGGTAGTCACAGCTGGGAGGTATTTATAATATTGGCATCTTGTGGGTAGAAGCACAATTGCTATTAAATTTCCTGCAATTCACAGGATATAACTTTCTACTTCTACAACTAAAAATGTATGCACCATGAAGTACCACTGGTGCTGATGTGGAGAAACCAGGTGCTATGGTTTGGATTTGTTCCCCCAGAGAGTTCCATGTGTTAAAGGTGCAGTTCCAGGTAGAGCTATTGGGGTGTGGTGGGATTTTATAAAGGTAGGATCTTCTGAGAAATCCTTAGGTCACTGAAGGTGTGATGTTGAAGGGCACTGTGTGATCTTGAGTTCTTTTATTTTTTTTTCCTTGCATTTTAGCTATTGTTTGTATTCTGTCACATGCCCCTGTCATGACGTGGTGTCTCACCACAGATCCAAAGAGATAGAACTAATTGATCATGGACTGGAAACTCTAAAACTCTGAGGCCAAGTAAACCTTTTCTCTTCTTAAATTATCTTAGGAATTTCATTATAGCAATGAAAAGCTGACGAGTACACCCTACTTGGTACTTTGGTATTAATTTCCCCAGAAAATAGGAAAGAAGATCTTAGGCTAATGAGATATTGGGAATTCTAAGTGAGATACATAATCTCATAAAGTCAGGATCTTATCAGGGTTAGCTTATAGTAAAATAGACAATAAGAAAAAAATCTACCATTATGGCAAAATTAGTTTCTGTGTTTTATACTGAGTCTTGAAAATTTTTGATGATGATCTTTCCTTAGACAAGTCTGCACTTCAGGCACACTTTTGTATTAGATATTAGAAAAAGCCCAGCCATAAAATTGACTCCAGTGTGGTAAATTCCCTGTTGAACAGATATTAAGTGCAAACAGCATTAGAGAAAAATATCTCTAATGCCTCACAAATATAAGACTCAGTAAAATTGAACTCCTAATCCAAACTAAAATATACCAGAGCTAGGGTTTTCAGGCAGTAAATATAACAGGAGGGTTTAAACCATTCTTACTTTAGTTAACATAATTTTTACAGTTACTCTTATTCAAAGAAATTTCGATATATAAGAGATTTGGAGAAAAGAGGACATTAGTAAAATAATAATAGGAAGAAGAATGTTGAGAAATACAGTAAATACTCAAATTTATTTCAGTATAGATAAAATATATGAATACTTAGTTTAAAATATTACATCAATCCTGAGGAGGGGAAAAATAAGTACATAAGAAGAATAATGCTGGTAAAATTAGAAAGAACTAAAGGCAGATAAAAACTCTCAGAAACCACCAGAGAAGTAGGGCAAGGCCAGGCAGGGAACAACAGTCATTCTCTCCACAGCCGTCCTAGAACACAGGGCAAGGCAGTTAGCTTCAAAGCTCAGTAAGAAAGTAATGGGCAACCGGGCATTTTACATCCTCTAACAGCATTTTCAAAAGACATTTGGAAAATTATCTTTGTCAAAAGCAGCAGAAGAGCCCATGTGTCCACTCTAGCTGACCGTTAGTACCTTGATTAGAAATTTTCACCATCCATCCACAGCTCAGATTGGGTGAATTAGGATCTTTGGGGCAGGACAGGGTCCACAGTATTTTTAAAAGCTTTACAGATGATTTCAATATGGTGCCAAATTTGAGAAGCACTGTAGTTTATAAAATATTTCAGTAAGAAAGAAATAAAGCATGGAAGGAAGGTTTAAGTAGAGGGGCTAATAAGCCAATGCTGAATATAACAGCAGTAATAACAAATAACAACTATATTTATATAATGCATGTTCTATACATTTTAATGTTTATATTTATATATACTTATTTATTTACATATCCATGTCTATGCTGCATGATTTATATTAGCTTCTTGTGAGAGGAAATAAAACATAATGATAATAATAAAATTTCTATTCTGATATATTTTGAAAAAAAATAAGCCCAAAGAACTGAGAAGGAAGAACATAATTAAAATGAATACAATTAAGACATAAGAAAAGTACACATAAAGTTAAATACAGGTTTTCTGAAAAGATAAAAAAATGGATTAAGAACAATCTTGAAAAACTATCAATTGATTCTTTTAGGTCTGAATAACAGTAAAAATATAATAAATGTATAGTTGTATAGAATATAATTAAACAATTATCAATAAATTTGAAAGTTTGGAGAAAGTAAAATATTTTCTTGGAAAATGTAATTTAGAAAAATTGATAGAATAAATGATAAAGAATAAATATATAACAATTTAATAAGAAGATTTTAAAATTTCTATAAAGATATTATATGCAGTGGTACAACACACAAGTAGTATCAAATGTTCAACATATCAAAAATCCTGATTATAAAATATATAATTTCACAATTCTAAAATGTATATGTAAACACTCTTAGATGTGTACCTAGATAAATGTATAATAAATTTCAATAAATCCTTTTGCTTTAAGTAATAAAGCTACTTAATAACAGAATATAATAAGAGAATGAGTAAATGCTAATTCATTCTGCTAATAGAACACAATAGAAGAGTGAATATAAACCTCTACTTGTAAATATGAATAAACCTCAAGGGAATAATATTGACAAATTAATAATTAGAAGAAAAATACATATAGAATAACACCATTTAGAAAAAAGAGTCATGAATATGCAAAATATTTGTGCACTTCGTTAATTACATAGACGTAATACACATATGTTATGGAACATCACTAAATCTGGACTGGTCATTATTTCTTCAGAAGTGAGGAGGAGAAAGGAACCTCATAGACGTGTGTGTAGAAGGTTTCAAATGTATGCCTACTAACTTATCATGTTATGAAATGAATGTTAGACACATTGGTGCATACCTGTAATTCCATTGACGTGAGAGACTGAGACAGAAATACCTAAGTTTCAGGCAAAGTTTGGCAACTTGGGGTACCCTGACTCAAAAGTTAAAAAAGAAAGAAGGCCCTAGAGGATGTACTCAGTGGTACCTGGGTTCAATCCCCAGTACCACAATAATATATAAAAATCATATTAGTATGGTATGATATTAAATTATGATGGAGCTGATTGATACATATGAATGTTCAAGATCCTCTGTGTCTTTTATAGGTTTGCAATACTTCCAATTAGTAAAAGGAAAGGAGTACACTATTTTTTTGAAAAAGAACCTATATCTAAAATTATGCATGAGTTAATTTTGTAGCAGATGCATCCTATATCAACATGGTTGCTCAAATTAACTTCACAAGACTGTGGCAAGTTTAAAACCCTCTTCCTCAAGCTGAAGTCAACTGATTTATTTGCAGAAGTCAGTGGTGCATCATGCAGTCAGCAACCCCTTAGCCCTAGTCTGCTGTGTGAGCATCCCGGGAGACCAGCCATTGTACCGTTTCGCTCCACATTAGGTCTGGAGCGCTCAAAGCGTTCATGGGTGAAATGGACACATACAGAGTCTCTCCTTGGCACACTTTAATGTTTGATTTGGTGCCAAAAAGTATTATGCTTTCACTCCACTTATATTCTTCTTTTACTTGTGCATGACTGAAAAATCTATTAAATGTCAAAGAAGATCACTGAAAAGAAACTAATATTACTCAAAATAAAATTTATTTTAACCATAATTCACTGACATTTTTCTGCTACTGCATTTTGATTGAAATATAAGTCATAGTACAATTTAACTTATCCTTAGCAGAGTCAAATTTTTATTGATAGCAACTGTTCAACTTCCTCTCTTTGAATTAATTTCACATGTAAAGTTATACATGGCAGTAGAAATGAAGCCTCACATTCAGTATATTAATAATTTATTATTATATGATTTTTGTACTAAAGTTGATTTTTCCTGTGATTTCCTTTGTATTCACTGGAAAATTTTCCTTGTTGACCAAGTTAAATTGGTGGGATTCTCTAGGGCCAATTTTAAGCACCATTATTTAAATCCTCTTTGAGGTTCACATAAATGACAAGGTGGTTTCCATTTTGTCCCTCTTGTCTGTCTTCTCTAAAAATACTTTTCATACTAAATAGCAACTTCTCAATGGAGGGAGTCCAAAAAGCCCTTAAATATATGAGAAAATGCTCTACATCACTAGTAATGAGAGAAATGCAAATCAAAACTTCACTGAGATTCCACCTCACTCCAGTCAGAGTGGCAAAAATGAAGACTATGAATGAGGACAGATGCTGGAGGGGCTGTGGGAAAAGAGGAACACTGTCACATTGCTGGTGGGACTGCAAACTGGCACAGCCACTCTGGAAAGCAGGGTGGAGACTTCTCAAAAAACTGGGGATGGAACTGCCTTATGACCCAGCTATCCCACTTCTAGGTATTTTCCTAAAAGAGCTAGAATAGGCATATTATAGAGATACAGCTTCATCAATATTTATTGCAGCTCAATTTACTATAGCTAAACTATGGAACCAAACCAGATGCCCCTCACTTGACCAGTGGATTCAAAAACTGTGGTATATATATACAATGGAATTCTACTCAGCTATTAGAGAAAACAATATTATGGCATTTGCAGCCAAAAAGATAGAGATGGAAAGAATTATGCTAAGTGAATATCCCAAACTCAGAGACTCAAGGGCAGAATGTTTTGTCTCATTTCAGGAAAATAGAATACAATCAGAAACAATATGATAGATGGCCAAAGTAATAATAAACTCAACATGTATGAAATTTTACATGAGGAGGGGGAACCTTGCCTGTGATGCTGGGGGACTAAAGGAGGTGGCATTGAGGTGGGGAGGGGATAGAAAGGATATCAGGGAGGATGGAGGGAGGGAGTATGGGAGAATGAACTTAGTGGGAACCTTCGACTTCCATGAGAAATCCAATTAACACTGGGTTCAATAGGGGGAAACATAGAACCATTGGGAACCCGAGGGAGTAAACCATGGAATGGCATCAGCCTTGGCTTGCTTTGTCATTATACATTTGTTCTTGATTGTATGACAATGACTTCCTCCTAAATGTAAGTCTATTTTTTTAACGAATAAAAAATGAGTGAAAAAATAAAGAAAATAAAAATATTTTTCATTTTCATACCTCTTCCACACTTAACCTTCTATTATTTGTTAGAGAAACTAGTTAGCAGTGTAATCTTGGCTAAGTAACCTAAAGTATAGTTCAGAATTAGATATTATTGGACCTAAAATGTTGCCTAAATTATTCAGATCAACTTGGACCCTGGGAATTTTGCACTATCGTCATTTTAGTTTTTGTTTTGTATAATCACAATTGCTTTACGGGACAGAATTAAGAATGGAGTCTGCCATATCTTACTTTTGACAAGCCTGAGAATAACACAGGTAGGTCACTCAGCCCAGGATTTAGCATGCATTTTCTATGCAATAAGTGTTAATTTAGAAGTAGTAGTGGAGAGAGTGTGGGTGTTTATAATGGTGTGGTACTGGAATGAAAATCTGCTATTATTTTGATAGTAAAGAGATAATAATAATAATAATAATAATAATAATAATAATAATAATATGGGAATTGTTCTTTAAACCACACCAGAAGAAACAGAATTTTGTTAAAGGGATTATTTCAAATTATTTTGAGTTTCCTTTGAGTATTTGATCTCAAAATGGATAGCCATAGATAAAGACACAAGTAATTATTATTAAAGAAAGGAATAAATTTTAGGTCTGTGACTGTGGCACTTGTGCTGATAGTAAAGATGTTTTGCAGATCATATCAATAATCACTAAGTATGTTTGCACCATTATCTACTAAAAAATACTAAAATATTCCATGGTGATTTGAAATGTGGTTATTATTTAACTTTAATAATGGAAAAAATCAATTAAAAATTAGAAAATAACTTACTAGAGGGTTATTGTAAAAGTTACATAAATTTAGTATGAATGTCTTTATTTTCCACATATATTTATGCTTATTATTTTATGAAAAATATCAGAAACAAGTTCATTTAAGGAGGAATAATGAGTGTAATATGGAAAATTCTTCTATCAAATATAATCCTTGTCAAAGAAACCTCTTTCTTTAGAAGTTAAAAACCCATATCTATCTGTTGGACAGTTTTTGCTTCCCTTGTTCAAGTTCATTTCCCAGGAAGCTAAAACCACTCTCATATTTCACTGCCTTTTAAATTGAATAATAAAATGTTAATTTGTGTTTTATGTCAAGGATTTTTTCCCCCACAAGGGATTTGGCATTGATATGAATGGTCATTGTAAAAGATCCTTTAAAGAGCCATACAAAAGAAATATTTTTCAGGCTTTTGACTAAGGTTTCAAGATGAAATTATTTGCATTCCCATTAGGGCATCTTTTCTACAGTGAATAGATCACTGTCTTAGATTTTTCAAAGGCCATGAGTAGATATTCTTTTGTGTTATATGTCTGTAGCAGGCCCCATAAAGGCAGCTCCTAGGGTAAGAGGTTGTTCAATAATGTCAGATGAATCCCGTGAGTCCTGCACTCTGTCATATTATTTTCTGCTAATGTTGACACAAATGAAATGAATCTTTTATTTCTATTCATCTATACAATATTATCAAAAGGGACAGCTGATAGCTATATCAATATGATAATTTATGTTTGCAAATTATAACTGGGAATAGGTGTAATTTCCTTAAACTTTTGCATAGTAAATATGAAGAAGGGATATTTTGTTTAGCAAAAAAAAAAAAACTCTGATTATTGAAACTACAAATTTGTAAGCTTAAATATAGTACTGTATACCAAGAACTGCATTTCAATTTTACTTTCTATGTCTGTTATTAAGGCCTACAAATAACTAATGTGCATGTGAGTAGAATACTTATTACAAGCATTGATATATTAGTTCCTATATTGATGAGAGGATGACTTGAGTTTACAGATGTATCCTGAAATTCACAGGTAATTATTCACCAGAGAAGAATAAGAAATTAAATTCAATGTAAGAAACAATATTACTGAAAGTTTCTGAGAAATTATGAAATAAAAAAACTTGAAATTTCCAATAATTTTGAGGAATGAAAGTATATCATTCCAGTAGAAAAGCATTTTCCACGGAATAACAAAAATTTTAAAATGAAAACAAACACAAGAGGCATCTATCTATTCCTGTACTCTCACTTTACATAAGATAAAATTGAATGTCAGAAATAATAAGTGACTTACTCTTCAAAACAAAAAGGTTTTCTTTTTAGTTTATCTTACATAAAATAACTATAATGAAAAGTAGAAATTGTTATCCTTTTGTTTGAAGATATATGCTAAAATTTATACTCGAAGTACAACTTTGTTTATTCAAATTCATTTTAAAAGCTGCATATAAATATAAACATGTACCCATTTTTCATTCTTTCTACCTTTCTAATTTCATGAAATCACTGACATGAATGATTTTGTTCTATTTCACTCTTCCTTTTTTTCTTCCATTGCTCATATAGGGCACATTTTCTTTTAGCTTCTCTATTATCATTTTGATTTAAATCCTTTGCGTTTTTTTTTTATTTTTTGATTGACTGGTTCTGATAAAGTATGCCTATTTCATCTGCTTCTGTTTGGCTCTGATGATACCCAATTATTTAGTAGCCTTTGCTACCTCTCCACCCCTTAGGTCTGTGTAATGAGGTATGCAGTGCCTTCATATCACCCCCTTTATGGTTCAACCCTGAGATCTAATGTGGGAAAGAAGATTGGTATTTTTCTAGTTAGGGAACCCACAGAAGTCCTATTAATAGCACACTACTTTATAAATTGTCAACTGTCATCGGAAAATTCAAAGGTATTAGTTCTACATTATTAGTTCCTCCCTCTCCTTTATTATCATCCTGGTTAGTTTAAATCATGAATAAACATGATTGTCGTTTTCTTACTAGACCATATTAAGTGAATCCCATGGAACTCTGGAAGATTCAAGATCAAAAATATAATTGAATTATAACTGTGTAAGTTTATACAGTTATCTCTCATACTATATTATGCACAAACACTAGAAAAATTTGCTCAACCCTACTCTCATCTTTGCTCACATTATCAAGAGTCTGCTGATATAAATGGCAGGACACCACTTATCCTGCGAGTTGTTCAAACTGCACATTTGCTTCACATAAGGAACATAAAAAATAGCAATCTATCTATCTTCCAAAAGGAAGTTGCAAAGCATTTACTGCTTTTCCATGGAAGACTAGTGAAGTTTTTAGCCTGTGAAATGCATATTGGAGTATAAAATCAATCAATTTTCAGAGCTCTGATGAAATTTCCAATTGAGTTCTGGACAATATTAGAGGCAGACATAGACCTTAATACCTCATCTATCTTCAGATTGCTTATCTAGCAACATCAACTGTCCAGAGAAGAGTTGGGAACAAAAGAATAAAATAGCACTGATTAAATGCTTAATGCATATCGCAACTTGAATTGCATATTAAAATAAAAATTCACAAGAACCCTCTGGAATAGATACAGTTGTTGAAATAACTCACAGGAATTAAATAACTACACCAAAAACTGCATAGTTATGGTTCAATCCAAGCAATTTCTACTCCCTCAAAGAACTATATTTAACCACTAATATATAATCTAAGAAAATAATTAAATGCTTTCAACCACAAACATATATAAAACATACATAAAATATATGCTGATAAATAAAATAAATGTAAATTCATTGTATAAAATATTTGCCTTTTTACACATGTGCTTTAATTTTACTAAACTTTATTTTGTGATCCCTTGCTACTCTCCTCATTTATACTACATGCCTTAAATTATTCAATTTCGATTTGCAATTTCTTGAATATAACATAACTCTTTTTTTAAACAACTTTATTTAGTTTTTCACACGGCTTTAGTTGCTCTAACACTTCGCTGTGTACGTGGTGCTGGGGTTTGAACCCGGGTGCTCGTGCTTGCCACACAAGCGTCAAAACCGCTGAGCCACCGCTCCAGCCCCATAACATAACTTTTAACTATTGCAAGGATTTCTTACCTTTGCAAAGATTTTCAGGTTAAGAAAGCAAAAATGCCTACTAACATAAAAATAAGCAATCAAAAATCTTTGTCAAGTTGTAATTCTAGGAGATGTACAAGGAGAACTGCACAGTAAAGGGTAGCGAGAGAAAATAACTGTGCTCCTTTGTCAAACTTGGCTTACAGAGTCAATCCCTCCTCCCCTCTTGTCACCAGGAGATCTGGTATACCAATACCTAGAATCTACTCACCTGGAAATTATGTCTCAGAGATTCTTAGCATGTACTACCTCACTCCAGATTCTTTAATTTTTAAAAGTCAACAAAAAATTGTTATTTTGTGAAATATACTTTTTAGTAGTTGTTTCCAGTTTAGGACATATTCTAGATAGTCTAGAGGTAAGCAATTGAATTTAATCTCTCTATAACCAGAATTCTATAATGTAGATAACCCACTTGCTTTTTTATTCAGCTATCAGTGGGATTAAGAGTTGACATTTGGTTTCAAAAAAAATTAATCACATCCAATTGAAAAGAAAAACAGCCAACAAACAAGGTGAACATATGCTACTGGTCATTTATTTATAACCTTGGATTATTCTTGGGTATATCTTCTTTTCAAACCCCATGTTAGAAGTATTAGCAAAGTTGGTAGGTTTCCTCATTAGCCCACACCTACCATGTAAACTTTTCTCACCATTTCCACCTCACCATTGTCAAAAACGTCCATGTCACTCACTTGGTTTATTGTGATAGTCTCCTAAATGTTCTTCCCTTTCTTTTCTCATCCTGGTATCATCTGATTATTTTAAAATAGCAGCAGCCATTTGTTCTTTTTAGTACACAAATGATATCATTATCTCCTCTGCTCAAAGCCCTCTAAAGCTTGTTATCTTTCTTAGATGAAAACCTAAAGTCACTAAGGCTCTACAAATCCAGAAAGCCTGTTCCTCTCTGGACCTAAATTTCCTTTCCTTCCACCTGACTTACTTTAGCCACCCTGACCCCTTTTCCATTTCTAGAACACATGAATTACAACCCATCCTCAGGGCCTTTACACTTGCCTTTCCCTTAGCCAGGAAACTCCATCTGCAGATATTTGTGTATCTTCTTCTCTTTCATCCTTAACTATCATCTTCTTAATATAGCAATTCCTCACTGCCTTATTAAAATCATGAAATACTGCCCCTCCCATACTCTCATATACCTGCGTTTATATGTCTATGCCTCCTGCTGCCTAGGCTGAACTTGATAGGCCCTGGTGACTTCAACATCAGTTCCACTTAAGAATGTTCTAACTTTGGTAGCATGCTCAATAGATTCATCAGTTTAGCTTGCTCGTTGATTTCCCATCATTTCCCATCTCTGTGTTAGGGCAATTTCTTTTCTCTCACACATTCCCTCTCTATTTCTTCCAAATTCCTCTTTTTGGTTGTTGCACTCAGTACACAAAAACCATTTACTGTTTTGCACCTTTTAAATTCTAAGAAAACATAAAACAATATATTCTTGTCAATAAAATTTGATTATTTTTGTTATTTCTCAGCCTAAGATTTATTCAAAGAGAAATAAGAAGTCCATGGTGTTAAAACATATGAAATGGAATATTTAAAATATCTATTCTGATAATAAATTCCACTCATACAAACTCTTTCCAACTATATTTAGATTTCTATTGAAATATTCTTCAATAATCAGTAGGAGTATTATTAATGAACACAATTCAGGAAGAGGCTGAGGGGTCTCAATAATTATTTTCTGGAATATGTAAATCTTGCCCAATAACTCTTTAAACTGTAGTAAGGATTTTAGGGTTTTTGCAGAGGTATTTCAATGGAGGTAATCAACTCACAAACCTAGAACTAGCTCAGCTCATCCAATAGTCCAGTGTTTACGAAAACAGCAGACTAACTGGTGGTAACTGTAGTAGTCAGAACAATGTCAGCCTGCTCCCTTTCCTACTGCAAAAAAAGAAAAAAAGTCTACATCTTAATCTCACAAAATTGAATATGTTACTTTATTTCTGAAAGAGAATTGTGTTTCAGATTAAGGAACATGAAATGGGGATATTGTTATGGTTTGTCAGTGTCCCCAACCTAACTGTGTAAGACCTTAAAAGCGTACAACATTCCTCAGCTGTAATCTGAAGCAGAAGGTAATGTAACTCTTGAACAATGGCAACCAGAGATGGCAATGTGAAAGAGAAATTCAGCATTCAATATTGCTTGTTTTGAGGATGGGAGGAAGACTCCAGGAGCCCAGTAACACAGGTGGCCTCAAAAGAGACAAGGACACCCCTGTGGACTCTCTGAAAAGAAATGAAGCCCTGTTGACATCTTGTTTTTATCCAAGAGCCTATGTCATATTTTTGAACTGCAGGGTGGTTAGGTAATTTGTATGGTGGTAATTTGTTATAGCAGAAATAAAAATGAATACTATCATGGTGATACTTTAAGAACCATACTATGGGCTAGGGATGTAGCTCAGTGGTAGAACCCTTGGTTCAGCATATGAAAGGTTATGGTTTTATTCCCTGGCATCACAAAAATTAAACATATGCAAAATGAAACCACAATGTAAACCTTAGAGAACATGCTGAGGTAGGAAGTCCCAGACCTGGTCCTTCCCAAAACTGTCAATTTAACAATGACATGGGCAAAAAACATGAATGATAAGTCAAGAATTCAGTTAGGATGCTGTAGAATTCACAGATAAGCCCAAAACCAAGAACAATCACTTTGAAATGGGTAAGAAGAGTGATTTCACTTTATTTGCATCTTCCCTGCATCTGAACTGGCACAACTGAGTGCCAATCTCTGGGGGGGTGGCAGGAAGAGGGCAAAGGGAGCATAGATGTTCAATGTCCCCATCTTTTAAATATGATGACTTCAGGGACAGTTTCTGTCCCATGTCACTTAGAACACTGATAGAACTAGTTTAGTTGGCAACTCCAGAGCAGTGAAGAGCCAAGGAAAGACCCAGGCAGACAGCTGCAGCCATTATGGCTCAGTGAGTCTTCTGGAGAGAAAGTACAAAACTGGATGCAATTTCCCAAGGAGAGAGGGGAGCGGAGTGTAATTCCCATGTCCTGGCCACAGTATTGTAGCATGACACCACAATGAAAAAGAAATTAGGGGCTCTAATCAGAGAAGAGAAAGAGAAAAAAGAAAGGGAGAAGGAGAAGAAAAGATAAGAAAAAGAAAGGAGGAGGTAAAAGAGGAGGAAGAAGAAGAAAGAAAGAAGACAGGGAGAGAGGAGAAAAAGGAGAAGGAGGAAGAAAAGAAATGTAACTTAACTAGAAATCTGCATACCTAGGGCCCAGAGAGGACATATCCATAGACAAGGTTTAACAAGTTCCCAGAACCTCTAGTCAGGCTGATTGGGGCAGATTGTTCCCTGAGGGAGGTGGATATTTCTTCAAATGTGTGAATATTAATGCAAAGCTGCTTGGAACATGAGTAATGAGGGAAATATGACCCAATATTCCAGGCAATTTTTTTTATCAAAAATGAAGGATAAAACTTCCCCACACAAACAAATATGAAGGAATTATATATACCTGCCTTAAATGTTAAATGGAGTTCTCCAAGTTCAAAATATAGGATGCTAAACAGCAATAGGAAAACATGTGAAAGTACAAAATACTATCACACCCATGGTGGTATGTCAGTCACATTAAACCTAGTATGAAAGTCAGAAAGCCAAAGTGTTAAACATATCTATAACTACAAAAAAATGTTGGAGCTGGAACAATGGCTCAGCGACTGTGGCGCTTGCCCGGCATGAGCAAGGACGTGGGTTTGAACATCAGCACCATGTACACAATGAAGTGTCAAAGCAACAAAAATCATGTGAAAAATTAAATAAAATTGATTCTCTCTCTCTCTCTCTCTCTCTCACTGTCCTTCTCTCTTTATAAAAAGTGTTAACATGAAAATCGTGATGTGTCAATAATACAAAGTACCAGGGAGGGAGATCAATATTGAGCTCTGTATATGATTAAAGTTGTAACCAACTTAAAATACACTTTATAGGGGATGGAGTGGTGACTCAGAGGTTATAGTGCTTGCCCAGAATACGCAAGTACATGGGTTCAAACCCCAGCACCCATGTACACAACTAAGTGTCAGAGCAACGAAAGCCATGTGAAAAACTCAATAAAATTTGATTCTCTCTCTCTCTCTCTCACTGTCCTTCTCTCTTTAAAAAAAATGCACTTTATAACTAAAAAGTATTTTAGGTAAACCTCATGGTAACTACAAAAAAAAAAGTGTCTTCAGATGGCAAATGACAAAAAGAGAAAGATATTAAAGGATTTTAGTACAAAATATCAATGAATCACAAAGGAAAATATCAAGAGAGAAAAGGGACAAAAGAAGTGTAAGACAGAAAACAAAGATGACATCAGTGCATCCGTGTCTTGGGAGTCTCGTTATGCCACTGACCCTTATTTAAAAGATTTCAAGTTGCTTGAAATGGAGAAGGGTTTTAAGAAGACATGATCCATGAACAGAAGGTGATTGTTATTAAGTAGTCAAAGGTCCTGTGATTTTATTATTTTTTCTTTTTTTTTTAAGAGAGAGGGACAGTGAGAGAGAAAGAGAAAGAGAATCCATTTTATTTAGTTTTTCATGTGGCTTTGTTGCTCCAACACTTAGCTGTGTATGTGTTGCTGGGGTTCGAATCCAGATCCTTACACATGCCAGGAAAGCACTGTAACCACTGAGCCACTACGCCAGCCCCAGGTCCTGTGATTTTTATTTCAATTTTCTACACATATTTACTGAAGATATAGTCTGTGCCAAGAGTTTTACTAGTTTCAGAAAAGTAAATAAATAGATAAAGAAGTAAAAAATAAATCATTGCTCTTTTCCCTTATGATTATATATACCAGAAAGCAATATAATTCTAACATTTTAATATTCACAAAATCTAGAATCTCCAAATGATAAATCTCTTATAAAATTTTATATATGTTTTATGAATTACAGTTCTTGAATGCTATGTTTACAAAATGAATAATCATTTTATATGTTTGGATTTTACTTGCATTACATACAAAAATGGGAAGGGACCACTGGAAAGTAATAATACCTAGTCTAGTATATTTGCATAATATGATTGTATATTTTGCACTAATTTTGATATTTTCCCAATGACCCTATAATTATTAGCCTCATTGCAATAATTAGCCCTGTTATATAGATTAGAAAACATATCAGGTTCACAAATGGAAACATTGCTGATTCTGAACCTGATTAAAAAAGTAACTTTTCTATTTTGTCTGCTTTCTAATATAATTTATATTCTCAAAGGTAAAGGGGATAATATACAGCTTTTGATAAATCCAAATGCTGGTGAAATCAATTTGGTCTTTTATTATTTGAAACCTGGTTTGAAGCTTATGTATTGAAACATTGCTTCTGGCTTCCATACCCCATTGATAGAATTAGTAAGTCAGTCCACCCTCTGTGACTTGAGGGAACCATAAAAACCATCTATCAGTGATGGCAGGCAATGAAGGAAAAATGGTATGTAATGTCAGGTGGCAGAATATAAGAAAAAGATATATGGTAATAACAGAATAGGCAGACAACTGCAGGTAAGAAAATGAATTATTTTAAATGATAGTCAAAGTAAAAATATATACAATCAGCCATTGCAATTTACTTTTTTTGATTGAAAAGATAAAGTTTTTATGTCTTAACAATAATGTTTTGATCAAATTTGACAACTTGAATAATGAACACTTTATGTAATAATTTTAGCTGACTTGTTGGAGTACCCGCATATCAATGATGGAATGACCATTCTAAGAGAATAATTTTCTCTGGGTCCAATGTCTTTGATGGTTTAGAAGAAATGCTTAATTATTTCTTGATAGTAATAGTGGCAATATTTATAATGCTGAGGTGGTTGTAAACAAGTACGTATGTAAATATTTTTCTAAACTTCCAATCACTTCAAGATGTTTGTTTTCTAAGATAGAAAATCATTACTGTCTTCTTCCACATTATTTCTTTTCAACACAGCACACTATTATACTATTGAAATTTTACTTGGCATTAGTAAATCTATTATGCTATTATGTAATGAATATTTAAAATGTGCACAATTAAAGCTGTATTCATAAGTGAGCATTTTCATAACTATATATCTTAATATAATTAGAAAACAGAAGACCTAAAATTTTGTAAAACATTTATATTAATCATCTTTACTCGGGAGATACTTTAATTTGAAAAATAACATACAGTATAAAACATTATGTTGAAAAATTAAGGGTATTGAAATACAGTTTATCCTATAGACATTTTTAGACTCTCAACTGAGATGCAAATTTGTCCACATAATTGTTAACTAGATAAGAAAAAAGTTTTAGTAATGAGAAATAATGATATGTATAGACATGTTCTAAGGATTTAGGTTTAATGATATAACATTCAAACTAAAAAAAAAAACAAAATTAGAGTCTACTTGTGTAGGAAATTATTTTGGGACCACCACCCAATTTAATGACCTGACGGTTTTCAGTGGCCAATTCACATTTCCTTAAATTGGATGATGTCCCATTTGACATAAAGTTAAACCTGAACTGCTTCAAAAGAGTATCCATTGAACAGTTACAATGTGTAATGGACTAAAAGTTCAGAAAGAAGTAATGTTTTTTGATTTTATGGACCTTAAGGAATAAATTTTATCACTATTATTAAAAATAGAATAAATAAAGGTAATAGTAGCTCTAATTTTGTGCTACTTTTATGGTAGGTAAATTAAAATTTATATTTTCACCTGGATGGACATTTGGGAGTGGGTATAAGAAACATTGATCTTTGTTTTTCATTTTAAAATCTACTAGGGAATTTTCACAATGGAAGAGGCTCTAACCTACTAAACAGGCACAATGACATAGCAGTTGACTTCATTCAGCTCCCTCAAACTTCAGTCCCCCAATTCCAGCACAGCGGAAGTAAAGGGACAGTGGCAATGCCTAAATACAGCTTCATGAGCTCATTTTACAAAACCCATCTAAAGATTCTGCTTCCAAAACCTTTGGTTCCCAATATGGCATCTTCTCCCAAACAGACCCCACGCCTGCTTAGAGGGAAGCTGATTACTTTGGGAAAAATATATTCTGGAAGGAGACAATGCTTATTTTGATTTGGGTTTTCCCTTATTTTCCCACTGGCCTCAACTAGGTTCACCATCACAGGGTTTGCCCATTATTTGATCCCCCAGCATGGAACTCCACATTGCTAGACCAGGATACTTGCTCTTTAGCAAAGAGATATGGGAGTAGAGCCCAAAACATGACATTATCTAAGGGTTATGCTTCAGAATGTGAGACACCATATTCCCAGAAGTAGTATACATTTGGAATCACAGTCATTTGTATAATGATGTCTCCAAACATAAAACCCAGGAATCAGGAAATATCACGTGAAAGCATGAGAGACTGCAGGTCAATAGTCTCATCACCCACACTATAAGTTGTTTCTCTGATTCCCATGAACCTGGGCTCTTGCAGGTGTAACCATTATCATTTCCATTAGGAAGCAATTTCACTAGCAAAACTCATATCACCTGGGAATGTGGCTTGCTTTTGCAAAGGGATATATTGTTAAGATAAACCTCTAACGTGGCAAGGATAATTGACTATGGTCATTGAATATGCTATAACACATAGAGGCAGGTGATCTGTTTGAGGGTTCCTTGGTACTCTAAACCCTAGATGGACAAATACAGCAACTTGACCCCAAGAACACAAGAACCTGAGAAGCAGACCCATCTAGGATGAGGGTTTGGGTCATGTCATCTAGTAGGCACTAAGACCAGCTTAGATATTACCTAACCACAAAGGCTATATGGAATGGATACGTAGGAATAAAAGAACTGTCAGCTGTGGACTCAAGATAAGCTTCAGCATCGGGGCTATATTTTGTTCTTCTAAACTTCCTCTTCTAATTCTTCTTTTTCCTAGAAGCACAGCCCCTCAGGAAACCTAATGGACTTGCTGCAAGAATTTGTTAACAAGTAATGAGAATGGTACAAACGATGAACTTTGACGGAGATTATGATGGGCCCACTACCCTTAACCCCCTTCTAAGAGAAGGTTTTGTCCTAACTTCTTAGAGTGCTATCAATAGATGATTTTCAGCTCTCAATTCCTTTAGAAATTATGTTCTCTTTCAGAGATTCACTCTATGGTAGATCATGCACATCCCTGGGTATCCCAAATCAAATGACTGGTTGATGTAGAAAGGTCTGTCTCTGTGCAGGGCACATCACTTCATTTCCGTAGCTGTTCATCTCCAAAACATGCTTAGTAAGCATCTCCCTGCCTGTTCTTACTCAAGGTAAGCTTCCCAGGAAAACCAGCTTAGAATACTGCAATAATCATAACAATTTTCATCACCGAATATTTTAAATTTATTAAGGTGTTTTCTTATGATTACAACTCACGAGTTCTGCCCAGTTTATCAAACACTCCTTCCTTTTTTCTCTTCTCTTTCCCCTTCCCTTCTCTTCCTTTATTCCTTCCCATTTCATAGTATTTTCTTTGTTCCTTCAACCAGTCTTCATTCTTTCTTTATTCCTCCCTCCCTTTCTGTTTTCTTTCTATATTTTCCATTTTAACACAATACTACTTATAGATCCTGTACGGTGACTTAAAATATTCTACAAAAAAATTGCTTAGATACCTATTTTGCCTGCAAGTAAATTCCTTGTTCCAAAGCAATGTATCTCCTATATCATATTTTACACACTGAAATTTCATCTATTTTAAAATAACAGCTGCTGTCAGCTGGTTGGCAGCAGGGAATGTAGTAAATACTACAGTAGAGACAATGTGGATGATTTTTATTGCATTTTTCATTGTACTTTGTTTATAGTTTCTCTTTTTTGTCTCCTTCAATGCCTGACGATAATAGTCCTTTTTCTCTGAAAACTGTTAAATTTTGAGCATTACTTCTTAAACTTAAAATGCAAAGAGCAATCCTGTTTTTACAGGTTTTTCTATGATAATACTTAGAATGAGTCACTCATCCTGATAGTGACCTTCTAAATTACTGTGAAATAACTGTGGATGCTATTACACATACTTACAGATGTGATTTAAATTCTCTGGAACTCCTCTGCACTTTGAATGAGAATTAGCAGCTTTGAAAGATTTAACTTTACATTGAAAAATGATCAAAGCAAGCAGCAAAATGAACAGGAGATCATTCATCAGGATTGAGATCTCCAGTTCTTTTCATGCCAACTGGAACCCCCAAAATGTTTCAGTCTCTTGCAAATTTTCTGCATTGTAGGTAATTTGACTATCTTTATAACTACCTGCTAATTAAGGATCTTTTCCTTTTCTATCATTAAACCATCATTCTTTGGCTACAACAACCTTTTCCAAAAATCTAAAAGAGAGGGAAGGGAAACCATTAGTCATATTTTAATTAGTGCTTGCCAGTTTCTCCTCAATGGAGTTTCTATCTTGCAAAAGAAGTCAACTTCTGCCAATTCTAAGGAGACTGCATCCAGGTATAATAAGAATTACAGGATCAAAAACTTGCCATTTGAAAGAGACTTTGTAAATACCATTTTCTGTTTCTTTTTGGCTGGCTTCTCCCCTCTGCCTCCTGAATTCCCAGTGGGCACCTCCACCATCATCATTTGCTCAGCTTGTAAGGCTGCAGCGGAACAATGGTGTGGAATATGAATCAAGGAGCAAAACTATACCTTAGACATGCCAAGCAGCTGTGGATGCAAGGAGTGTCTTTATAAGACTGTCACTTACAGCCCTGTGGGAGAATCTGAAGGGAAGTTTGAATCCAAGAAAATAACAAGGTGTTTTGGCAGAACTGCAAGATAAGCCAAAGGAATTTGTAAAATCACTGTGGCAGATAAATTGGTGTTTATCATTGACTGCTAGAAACCAACCAAAAATATGAAACATAAATTTGATTTTAGAAAGAGAAATTAGGATTCTGACAAGTGAGAAATAATAAGAATGGATATTTTCCTTATAAAACTAATTTCTGCTAACATGGAGATAATCCTATTTATGCTTTAGGAATTGGAGCTTTCTAGTTTAATTTATTCCAGGTTTTTGCAATTTATAAAGCACAGCATACTTTAATAATTGTTACATTACTTATTTGAAAAATTTATGCTACTATATCATCAATAAAATTATTACCAAAATGCTATATGAAATGCAGTGAAATAATGGAAAAAAGCAAGTTATTTATTGAATTCTTTTCCTGTCAGAAGCATAGTATCTGCAATTATTTCCTGTCTATAAAAATAAAAATTTCTGTGTTACTGGCATTTACTCTCATTCTCTTTCAAGTTAGCCTTCCTTTTTTATTTAGCATTTTCCATGACCAATTCTACTGCTTGCTCATTGAAGGGTCTTAATTCCTCATTCCTCTTTAAGACCCCCTAGCACTTATTTCAGAGTTATCATAGGTTAATAACTTCAGATATCCAACACAGCTGCTAAATTAGGGTCTTCCTTTCAGACTTTTCACCTTTCTGTTGAATGTTTGGATATAAATTTGAATTACTTTCTGTTTGCATAGTGAATTGAATGTTTTGATTGATTCATTCAGCAACGAATTTTAAACATTATGTTCTAAGTTTGCTACAGGTGCTTTGAGTATCAAAATAAATTTTGATCAATTTATTTTATGTCATTTTCCTCTACTTCTCTGGTAATTTCTAGGAGGTGGTGACAGTATCTTAGTAATTCTCTTTCTTTCATTGTTCAGTGTTATTTTTAATTCCATCAACAGGAAACTTCTAAATTATATTTTAGAGAATTAAAGACAAAGATGTGATTTGTTTCATATTTATACCAATAAGGATAATGCCTTACAATTACTAGATAATTAGTATTTACCGAGTTGTGTCAACTACATATCTCTGACTTTCTCTTGTTAGAATCACTACAAAAGTTTGATATAATACCTACTCTCTATATAAGCAATAGATGATTCAGGTCCCTAAATATATTAGAAAATATTTTTAGGCGGTGTGAGGTAGCAGGGA